>SDVV010018188.1:0-13817 GCA_016164225.1 Gammarus roeselii
TGAATTCTATTATGCCATTATATTACAATGTTTCATGTTTTATCAATCCTCTGCGACATATACTCGCTACGTAAAATCTTCCCTAGTGACAAAGTACACTTTTTCTTGTATCAATAAATCAAAATGAAATTATAGATTCAGAGGTCTCACAAAATACTGCCGATCATCTCTCTAAATTCATTCAATGGATTGCTCGATACTAGTTTGGTTCTTCGGCTTGAGATATAACTCAACGATAACTCCCTTGATATAGAACTAAATGATAACCCACTTGAGATAGAACTAAATAACTCACTTGAGATAGAACTCAACGATAACTCACTGGAGCTAAAACTCAACGATAACTCACTTGAGATAGAACTCAACGATAACTCACTTGAGATAGAACTCAACGATAACTCACTTGAGATAGAACTCAACGATAACTCACATGAGATAGAACTCAACGATACCTCACTTGAGATAGAACTCAACGATAACTCACTTGAGATAGAACTCAACGATAACTAACTTGAGATAGAACTCAACGATACCTCACTTGAGATAGAACTCAGCAATAACTCACATGAGAAAAAACTCAACGATAACTCACAATTTCATAAATACTTCCTATTGACTAGCAATGTGAAACATCGGACCACTTCATTAGGTATTTCAGAAAACAATAAAAAAAAAGTGTGAAACACTTGCTGTTATCTGTTGTTCGAATAGTCCATTATGATGAAAGTTGTCAAAGGAAAATTCTCCGATCACTGAACAAAGATTTAAAATAATTTAGGTTTTTGGTTACCTTATCATAAGAAGTTATTTTTTTAAATAATATGACTAAGAATAGCAACGGGAAATGAAAAACAATTGTAGTGCCTAAACCGGATGGCAATAAACATGCGAAAATTAGTCTAGGGAAAATTCACCGAACATTTAACTAACATCTGGGATTTCAATTGTGTTTCGGTTTACTCAATTAGATGCAATACGTTCTGCTTTGTTCCCATCAAACGTTTGGCAAGTCCTCTAACGATCGAATTCCTGCATCAATAATCCTTAAATTATCTCTACTCGGAATGGGAGTCCGGTTTAGGATCGGCAGCTAAACTGCGACGCTCCTACTGTACATCATAAGTAAAATCGTCGGTTTTTAGTAAAATTACAGTTAAATATCGAATTATGTTAGCAAAAAGTCAGTTCCATCTCAATATTGGAAGTTGTTGGTGATTTTTTTGTTTCAATAACACATTGAGTATATCTTCAACATGGAAACAATTTGGAGTGAGGCGATGGCTATAGCTAGCTCATAACGAAATTATGCCAACAGGTGGAATATCAGGAATGGTTCGTTTTATGCAATAAAAAATGTGATGCGGAGATGAATCCTAAGTTTTTTCGTTTAGTTCAATAAATCCGCCGTGATCAGTTGAAGACGATGGCTACATAAATATGTTGGAATCTATTTTGGGGAACAGTAATACAATTCGTGACAAGGACAAATAAGCAATATAAATCAGATAACTTCGCCATCATTACATGTCACACACTTTGATGGAAACTGCTAACACTCGACACATTTTGGTGTTCTGAAATAAAATCACCTAATGCATAAATGTATGATCTATGATGTTGTAATGCACATATTTTGATGTGTCTAATTTTACGGATGGCACATGATGTAGTAATAATTGCAGATATAGGTGTCGCATGAAGCATCGTGAAACATTTAATGCATTTCATCCTTAGTTCAGCATATATTATACAACGGGATTTGTTTGCACAAATGAAATTAACTTATACATCTATCCAGACTCTGGTAAACTGCACATACTTTCCCAAGATTAACCTTACAAAAACGCATTGCGAGCTTCATTAAAGCTGATCAAAGTCCTCTGTAACAAAATACAAGCAGTCTTCCTCCCTCGCGACCTCATTTTTTGAGGTAGCGAAATAATAGGGATGGTAGGACTAGACCAGGGGCAATTGAGACCGGAAACAGCCAGGGAGGACAAAACAGGAGGTGATTGTGGTGGTGGGACATAAAGCAAAAGACGCGATTGTCTTTCTTGTAGCTAGCTTCCACTAGTTTTTTTCACTTAAGATCTTTGGTGTGATTATTATTCCAAGATCTCTTTGTTGGTCGACTCCAGTCATATGCTGGGATTCCATGACGTAAGGAGAATTTCAATGTTGTGATGCAATGAGCATAACAGTGATCTTTTCGATGGTAAAGTTCATTGGCTATTTATCAGACCAGTTCATTAGTTTATCGCGATCCCTTTTGATGGTTATGCCATCAGGCTCACAGTCCGCTTTGTGGCAGAGTTTAGTGACTCGAATTGTTGAATTGACAGATGACTCAAATTAAAATAGCCTTTCTTCGTCTTGCGAAACGTGTAACCACGATCACTCGGTACTATGAAGCAATAGCCTCACTGGAAAGTATTTACGACGGATTGCTAAATTAGAAAAGTCTCTGGCTTTATACCAGAGGTGTTAAAACGGTTGGGAAAAATCTAATTAGACCCTGGTATGTTACGTATTAGAAGAGCTATGTTCGGCAACACAAGTCGGCGCTAAGAAATCAGGATACGATTTTGATTGAAATTGATGGGGAAAATGTTCACTTATTGCATATTACTTTTGATAAAATTATCAAGCCCGATGGTACACAGTGCAGCTCCATTGCGTCTTTCCGCGTTGGTGATCCGCCTCAAACGAGGGGTCCGATCACATCCAATCTCGTCCAATAATTGCGACATTGACCTCTGAACAGAACCGGAGCAATATTCTGAGATTAGACTAGCAAACTCATATATCTTCAAAAATGCTTTACATCCAGGAGGAAGTGTGTCGAAACATTTACATGAAATTTTAGAAGCAAATATTTGTGTTCAGGAAACTGAAAATCCAACGCTAGAAGGTATATTTAGCGTTCATAAAACTCTATGTGAATTACACGAATAATCTCAACATCATCAGCCAAGATCTGGTCATTCACACTAACTAAATCAATTTCAACCGGCAGTCAAATGATTCTCCCACAGCTCTTGAACATCGTCAGCTTCCTAATTCTATAAACAAGCAGCATAAACAACAGCGATTACAATACAAACGACAACATAACTAACATGATAAACAACCTGCAACTTTAACAAGAGTCTATTTCATAACCACCCAACAATCAACCACAAAACTCCATTTATCAACGACAACTGCAGATGCTGTACAAGTAAATCACAAACGGCAACTGTCTGTCGTCGCTAGTGAAGGGGCAAGCAGCATTTACTGCATCTCTACACCTACAGTGTCGTCGCATAGTGTACTTGTTAGACTAGTAAAGTGAATTACTTACAACACCATCATTTACAAACTTCATATGAGACAGCAATTGATGAACAGCCATCGTTCAACCCTGTGCATCAGATTCAAGTGAAAGCAACCTTAAATAGTTTAGAAAATAGTAGCAGTATTGGTTGGGATAACATCCCAACCAATGTAATAATGGTGGAATCACGATGATTATTGTAGCTCCTTTGGCTTAACTCATCAATAAGTCCTTTCAGCAGATATTTTCTCCCGAACCACTATAAAAATGATAAAATTCGTTATTATGCTTGATTATATTCTCACTTTCTGTCTTATAATCTACGTATCCAAATTCAATAAAGCTTCCAGACTTGCAAGATTACATGAAATGCTTTATTACATTCTCTGCAGATGATATTGATGGGTTCGATGGTGGCAAAGTCACTGATTGATTGGTTTAGCTATGAAATTTTGATGGCGAAATTACAAGGCGTTGGGAGCATAAGATATAAAAAGTATAATTTTTTTAAGTTTGAATATACAATCATCATCTGTCAATACGCCTAAAATGATACTGCAGGAGACGATCGTTGGGCCTTGCCTCTTCCTTATCTACATTAATGGCATCGTAACCTAGGAAGACAGGTTGTCTGTTGTCCATCCTGTTGATGATACTATAGCGCACTCGTCCGAATGAAATCGTGATTATATTATTTATAGTGTGAATAATATATTGATTCACATGACAAGTACCTTGCTAAAGGAAAGGATGTGTTCTGGGCTTTCATGGATCTGGAGAAGTCGTACGACAGGATTGACAGGGGAGCGCTGTGGAGGGTGTTGCGTTTGTATGGAGTTGGCAGACATCTGTTGGGAGCGGTGCAAAGTTTCTATGTTGGCAGCCAAATATTTGTCAGAGTGGGACGCGAGGTGACTGATTGGTTCACAATGAAAGTGGGACTGAGACAAGGCTGCGTGATGTCTCCCTGGTAGTTTAACCTCTATATGAATGGAATGGTCAGGGAGGTGAACGCGAGTGTGTTGGGTTCGGGGCTCGGAACTGTTTCGGAACTGTTGGAAGCGAATGGGCGGAGATGGCAGTTGAGCCAGTTGCGGTTTCAGAGGAGAAGCTATGTAGGCTAGTGTTCAAGTTTGGTACAGTGTGTGAAAGGAGGAGGCTTCGAGTGAACGTTGGTAAGAGTAAAAGTAATGAGATGCTAGAGGACTGTCAATGCGAGCAAATTTAGTGTCCCCCTAAATCGAGAGTTCTTGGAGGAAGTTCAGTGTTTTAAATATCTGGGCTCTCATTAATAGATAACTGATCTAGTGAAAACTAAAGTGATGGTGCTAGTGAAGGAGGGGTGTAAAGTGTTGGGTGCACTGACGAGTGTAATGAGCTGTAGGACGTTGGGGATGTAAGCAAAGAGAGGGCTGTATGAGGGTGTTGTTGTCCCAACTGTGCTCTACGGAGCTGAGACTGGGGGGGTGAGAGCAGAGGAGAGAAGAAGGTTCAAGGTTTTCGAAATGAAATGTTTGAGGAGCATGGCTGGAGTACCGCTGAGAGACCGGATAACCAACGACGTGGTTCGAATCAGAACAGGGATGGTGAAGACGTTGGAGGACAGAGTAGAGGTAGACCTAAGTTTGGGTGGATGGATGGTGTGAAGCAGGCGTTAGGAAGGAGAGACATGAAAGTGGAAGTAGTGAGAGAGCGTGCAATGAACAGGCGTGAGTGGAGACGCTGTTCTGATGTGCTTTCCCGCCCTTGGCCTCCCGATGTCGGGATAGTCGTGGGTGTGGGGGGCCCGGCCACTATGACGCGGCGGGGATCAACCAGGAAAAACTATCGGGCCCCGCTGCTGACAACGGATCCTCGGACTGTACTCGTGACCCGGAGTGTATGTTGCGGCGTCACCGGCCGGACCCTTTCGCACCAAAGGGCTAAGTTATGTGAGTGTGAGCATATGAGGGTGTGAGGTGCGCCTTGCCATCGGTCCCCCGCCCCCTCTCTGGGGGATGCGGCCTAGTGTCTGTATCTGTCTGTATTTTAATTGGGTTCACATCCTAGATGTTGACGCTAAATGTCAACAGAACGCATGTTTTGATATCTCTTACAAGGTGAGATAAGGCTTACCGGACAGCACCGAACGACACCTGAGAAATTCTCGAGAGCACCGGAGAAATGTGTAGCTAAGAGCGCTCTGAAGAGCACCGAAGAATATTTGGAGCGCACTGTAAGCTTTCTGGAGCGCACCGGATCATACCAGAACGCACTGGAATGCACTTGGGTCATTTAAAATTACTACGAGGCGCACCTGAGACTTTCTCGAGCGTACAGAAGCGGCACGGAGAAATAACAGAGGCGGAGCAACAGTACCTGGACAAGAACTGTTCGAGCGGACATAAACTGACAATATAAAGACTGCGGGAGATTAGTTGTTAGTCAGTGTCGAAATTCGTTGGAAGAAACCATTTCAATTACTCGAAGTTGGCGGTTCAGGCCAGCGGCTAAATTAACAGCTCCTGTTGCCAGGCATGGGCCTATTGCCAAACGAACAAAAGTTACATCTTGTATGGAAAATTGTGCTGTAAACTGGAGCAATAGGTGTGTTAATAAAATGAAATGTTGTCGAACTTTTTGGTGATGTGAAGTCGAGATTGGATTATTTGAACAAATATTCAAACACGAAAGAGATTTCTTGTTTGACAATATACAAAAAATCGAAAATAGTTAATGATAAGCTAAAACCCTAATACCAGATAGAGACTGACCTATAATTTCTAGTTCCGAAAGTACAGAGTATGGCGTAGAGGAGCAGATCGATATAGAACATGGTATAGTTGAGCAGATAGGCATAAAGTATTGCTTAGGGAGCTGATCGGTTGATGTTTACATACGTGTTCAAACATATATACGTATGAAGAACAACGACAAGGCCCATCCGTAACGTGCAGCGATTAATATACTGTGATGAACGATATGCACCTACAAACGTTACACAAAAGTGCGACACTGTGCCAGTTATTTCCCGAAAGAATGGGTGCGCGTTATTTACCACGAGGAATAGGTGAGCGTTATTTATCACGAAGAATTGGTGCGCGTTATTTACTACCAAGAATGGGTGCGTGTTATTTACCACGAAGAATGGGTGCGCGTAATTTACCACGAAGAATGGGTGCGCGTTATTTACCACGAAGAATGAGTGAATGTTATTTACCACTAAGAATGGGTGCACGTTATTTACAACGAGGAATAGTTGCGCGTTATTTGCCACGAAGAATCTGTGCGCGTTATTTACTACGAAGAATGGGTGCGCGTTACTTACCACGAAGAATGGGTGCGCGTTATTTACTACGAAGAATGGGTGCGCGTTACTTACCACGAAGAATGGGTGCGCGTTATTTACCACGAAGAATGGGTGCGCGTTATTTTCCACGAAGAATGGGTGCGCGTTATTTACCACGAAGAATGGGTGCACGTTATTTTCCACGAAGAATGGGTGCGCGTTATTTACCACGAAGAATAGGTGCGCGTTATTTACTACGAAGAAAGAGTGCTGTTCAATATTCCCAGAATGCGGATTCCAAAATAGAATACCATATTGGGGTGAACTTATGTTCAGGAGTTGGTACTGTATAATACCTCCACTGACAGAGCTCTGGACAATTGCTGGATTTAATTTTCTTGCTCCTCGGGTGAACCCAAAGATTCCCAGTTAACCTTTTATGTTGGGCTTTGCTCAGATTCTCCGTTCTGTGTGCATTTAATATTTTTTATTATTTTATTATACGTGGACTTGTTCGAGTTATGTACTCCGGAGTTTGTTCATTTGAAAACTGTATATTAACAGTTACACTCCCATTCCGTATCTGTTTATGATGGACGATGCTAATTGCTGTATTGTATGAGGTTCCTATTGGCATTATTGACTGGGGATAATAATTATATTTACTCTCTCGTGACAGGTTCCACGGCGACAGTATTGAAGCAGGCGGGTGTTTGTAAGCAGAAATTTTGTCGCCACGCGTATCTCTTTTCATCTCTCTTATTTTCAATTAATATATTTCCACCCATTATATGAGGTTCTCATAACCGTGCACAATTTTTACATGCATTGCATAACGTCCTTCAAATGCAGACAATCTGTTTTGTTAAATCATGAGAAGCTTTGACTCAAAAGGCTGTGTATTTCTTTTTGCCACACACGCGCGCTAATGATCAAATTTGTTGATGGTATAAGATAACAGCCGATGTGTTCGGTTGCTCGTTTCACCACATCATATGAGGTATTGAGAGCATCCGATGTGATCGGTTGCTCGTTTCATCACATCATATGAGGTATTGAGTTAACATTGTTAGCATCAATTATTTGTATTCCGCCCAACCTGATATCGTTTGTTCTACTGAAATGAATTTATTGAATTGGAGAAGCAATGCTTTAACTGCTGTACTCGATCCTGTCGTATGAATAATTTACCGAACATGACCTATTTATTGTATGGACACGATTTCGTCTACCAATAGAGTACTTTACGATCTGACGGATGAGGCAAAGGCGGCAAGCTGTCTTTTATGGAAGACCATATCCCTTCAACAGTCGTGAGGTCAAGAGAACCGTTTGATATGAAGTATAAACAGTAGATCACAATTTCAGCGAAATGAAATCATTTCAACAGCAAACACAGATGGAAATTTGTTCCACGATTCATACAAGTCTGAACAAAGCTTGATTGCCTATTCTTGATTTGTATGTACTTATAATAAGCTCACTTATACTCTAGTGTTAAATTATTCATCGTAACTCCGGCTATCACATGATTACCGTGATTGCGGTATCGTGACAACCCGTAACGACGCGACCAGTAACGCCGCGGCCAGTAACCTCAAAGTTTTATGTCACATAAAACTCCGTCGTTACGTCGCAGCATCCCTTCCACGGATCATTTGTGATATAGCAGCCTCAACTTATACGGGAATCATCCCACTTACACACTATCCAGCCCTAGATTGGTAGCCATGTCCACGGATCATTTGTGATGAATCAGCCTCAACTTATACGGGAATTATCCCACTTACACACTATCCAGCCCTAGATTGGTAGCCATGTCCACGGATCATTTGTGATGAATCAGCCTCAACTTATACGGGAATTATCCCACTTACACACTATCCAGCCCTAGATTGGTAGCCATGTCCACGGATCATTTGTGATGAATCAGCCTCAACTTATACGGGAATTATCCCACTTACACACTATCCAGCCCTAGATTGGTAGCCATGTCCACGGATCATTTGTGATGAATCAGCCTCAACTTATACGGGAATTATCCCACTTACACACTATCCAGCCCTAGATTGGTAGCCATGTCCACGGATCATTTGTGATGAATCAGCCTCAACTTATACGGGAATTATCCCACTTACACACTATCCAGCCCTAGATTGGTAGCCATGTCCACGGATCATTTGTGATGAATCAGCCTCAACTTATACGGGAATTATCCCACTTACACACTATCCAGCCCTAGATTGGTAGCCATGTCCACGGATCATTTGTGATGAATCAGCCTCAACTTATACGGGAATTATCCCACTTACACACTATTCAGCCCTAGATTGGAAGCCATGTCCACGGATCATTTGTGATGAAACAACCTCAACTTATACGGGAATTGTCCCACTTACAAACTATCCAGCCCTAGATTGGTAGCCATGTCCACGGATCATTTGTGATGAAGCAGCCTCAACTTATACGGGAATTATCCCACTTACATACTATCCAGCCCTAGCTTGACTGGTTGCCCAGCATCCAGAAAAGTGTATACTTAAATTATCAGTTTTTCTGCCGAGTTTTCTGTCCGCTGCCAGTATTTGCACAAGGGAATCGTTTATGATATTGTTGGCTTAGTCAGACTAGGAACCGTGTAATGTGTACGTTTTAATTGCTTGCTTCGGATTAATGATAGATCACGTCAATAACCTCTCTTCCACGATTACATGCTCACTTTTATTATATTATCTGACAGGATTCAGTATAAGTTTCTATACAGTGGCCAATTAAATATAGCGATATAACGGTCGGTAATATAGGAAGAACATTATATTTTACGAAAGATATCCAAAACAAATTTGTGGAAAATATGTTAAAGTTTTATCGGCGGCTTGACTTGAATAATATTCCGCCACCGCCGTTCAGTTTAATAGTGTTGTTGCATACTTCAGTAGAGAATCAGGGCTCCTCAGTAGGTTCCATGGTTCCACTTACTTAGAGAGCCACCATCAGGACCATCAGCATTGCTCATGGTGCAATTGCCTACCTCTTCATCATTCAGCAACGACTCGGGGTGGAAATTCATTATCTTAGGTCCATGATGATGGCAACGGCAAATGAGGGGAGAGGATGTATCTGGGTGGGAGGGAAGATGCTAAGCTTAGTTAGTGGTGGAACTTTAGCAATGACAAAGATTTGTTCGTTGGAAACTGAAATGTGATGAACGTAGCGCGTGATGTACAGCATCATGGGGTGTAGAACAGCGTGTGTCAGGAAGCAACATGAGCGGCTGAGAAGTAAGAGATGTTCAGATTCATGTGTCATGAAGCAACACTGATTTTGATAGAGATGGGTGGTGAAACAGGAGCATCATATGATGTGTGAGAGGTTTGTATAGTATAAATTGTGTGAATCCGAATGTTGGGTGGAGACTCTTGATGTTCAGTTGCTGCTGGAATATCGCAGGGGGTTGACATGCTGAATTGGTTGAGTGGAGAAAAGACTTTGAGGAGGATGTGCACTTGTCTGAAAAATTGCGACCTATAGAAGATTAGCCAAGACTCGAGCGTACTACCCGCCTCGCCTCTACTAGAACAAAAAAAATAAGTTCCATAGCTCGACACCTCTCGAAATGACCATTGTTCTCTTAATCGCGTATGTACTTGAAGTAAACACAGACACCACCGATTTTTTTAAGTAAAACAATGCAATTGTTCAAGCACGTTCGTGGAAGGTGTCAAACAAAAAAAATTATCCTGCATTTTGGCATCTGAGGTCATAATGCAGACATCTCTGAAAACTTGTGAACTTTGCTGTGACAAAGGTGTGTAGGCAACGGCACGAATAGCCTTGATTAGAGACACGAGTGTCAAATCCTTCTTTTGGACTGGAGTCAATGTTCTTCTGGCATCGTGCGTCGAATCAAAAGCCATGAAGTAATGATTCGTCTATAAAATACAGAAACAGATTAGTTCGTAGAGTTCATGACTGCTTACGTCAGTTTTTTCTTGGAGATATTGACGGTGAACTATTTGCATTTATTTCAGTGTCCGATATAATATGATTTGTAATTTGTTCAGCTTCTGAATATTTCAAACTAGTTATCAAGAGGCGGTCACTTGAGTATTTTTTTTTTCAGTGCAAGGACACATATAATATGGAACATCTGCAACTGAATTGACATCAAAAATCGTTAACACATTACCTATATTTCTGTTGCACAGTTGTGACCCAAAAAGAGGGGAATATTGGGTTCCTAAATGGAAGCTAACTTCATGTACGCTATAGAGAACATAAGTATCTAAATTTCGATGATAAAATTTAGGTAGTTATGAACAAATTTTATGAGAAAAACAGTAACATTGATCATAGAAATATCTATTGTGCACGGATCGACAATTTACTACACAAGTGGCAAGGACAGTGCATTCCTCCTGAAAGGGATAATATTGCCCTTATTTAGATACTTCATGTTACAAGGGTTTTAGGTCGACGATTGCGATTCTGTTTATTTATTTTTATTTTTTCCTACTTTAGAAGACCAATATTCGATAAAATTCAAACATGATACTACTTTATGTGAAGAGCTTGAAATAGTCAATAACGTTTTATTCCTGACCTGCTCAACCACGCAGTAACGGTGATTTGATCAAATTTGGACCTTTCAAAGTGCCGAACACTTTAGGATGAGTTTTCGCACTAGTGCTCTTCTTGCCTATCCCCTTTATCATCCCGTTAATTTTCAAAGCCAGTTGAGAATTTCGACTTGCCAAGTAGAGACTTTAACCTAAAAGTTTTGAAATCCTCATTAATTAACACACTAAATCCAGCATAGAACAAAGCCACCAGTTCTCTGCCGTGGCTTACAGTAGATTAATTATATATTTACACTCAAACCATTTATTTTGTTTCCTGCAGCATTAGTATTTGCTCCAATGTATTCTAACTGAAGTTTTATTGACCAAATGGATATTTCCTCGAAACATTTCATCATATTTTGTTGACCAATTGAAATGTTGAACGCAGCTTGTATTCTCTAATGTTTTTCTGCAAACGTGTGTATGTGTGTGTGGAGGATATCCCAGTTTCGAATTTTTCAATTTATGTCCGTGTGTTGAGCATCCGTCTGTTTTGTGCATGCGTTGGACGTTCGTCGGCGATGCGTCAAAGGAACAAATTCCCGCAACGCAGATGCGTGCTCTTATTGAATTCGTGTTGGGCGTTTGTGCGCTTTGGAACACGAACGACAGTCAGGTAATTTCTTATGCCTGGGTGTTGATGTTGGCGTGCTTTGAAACTAAACGAAACAGTGTTGATATTATGTATAGCGTGAAAAATGACATCACGCTATCAAGTCCAGGATCCCAGAGACATCCTTCTCTCGCTCATGGTGTAGACACTGTCAACAAACACGGTGAACGGGTTTCACTTTTCCTACTCCCCTGATGAAGTCAAAGCTCATTGTTTTGTTCACTTGGCAACAGCCAACCGCGGATTTTTCAGGGGGAGGAGGTGGCATTCAAATCCTAAGCCCATCTGTTTCCATTAGGACAGTCGTTTCCTCAGACCTCAGAACTGACGCTGTGAAGCAGACTGTAGAGTACAGCTGCAACACAAAGTGCCCTGCCTGATCAACTTCGCAGGCCCCTTAGAAAAAGGAATAATTGACATTGGTATGTTCACTTGGTCACTTACCTGAGAACTCAATTGTCCTCTCACTGGTGCATAAATAATTTCGTTCATATCAGTTGAAATGCATGAAGCGAAGTATAAATGTACCCATTCCAACTGACTCTACTTGTGCTCGTGTGACAGGTACGCAGTGAGTTCAAAATGCTGTCTGTGAAGTAACAATACCGACGCCACGAGTTTAAATGATGCCTTATGGTACATTCACCCGAACATGTCGTGGAAGCATGTCGAGTTGGGTCGGTGTCTTAACAGCTTGTTACTAAGTGGTAATCAGATCTGGTTATGTCAGAGCTCGTTCTGGGGCAATACCGATCAGTTGCGTGGATATCGATTCCAAAGGTTTGAGGGGAACGGTCTCAAAACTGCACTACCGCGGCGTCGGGTGGCCCGTCGTAGGATGTAAAAAAACGAGCCCGCACAGAAAAAGTGATGTAAGAACGACAACTCTAACCCCTCTACCACATTCTGGTAAAAGTCATGGTCCCGACAGCAATAAGCCTCAGCGGACATGATGTCGGTGATCACGTTGACGATAACAAATTAATACATAAAAAATGTCTCTAGGATATCAAAGTCTGTCTTTCCAATTGAACCACAATACGCTAAATTCAATTCTCTTATTGGTTGTCTCGACAACGACTGCTGTCGGGACAATTAACGCCGAATTTGAAGAAAATCAGCCCCTTCGAGGTTTCCTGTAGAAATAATAACTTTCGAATGCAGGCAAACTCATTTACGCATACCGACACTTTTTTCTGCTGTTGACCATTGGTAGTCAACTTACACAAAGACAGAGCGCTATTGTCAACATTTTGAAGTGTAACAAATTTATCAAATTCATGAATCAAAAGGCAAATATAATTCTCCACTTACCACGAATCAATGTATAATATTGGAGAAAATATTTCGTCCACTTTATTCGCGCGTCATCACATCACCGCGGATGCTGGATGTTAGACATTGAAGAAAAATCAGAAGAAGAAGAAGTGACTGACGAATGGATATTACCTACCTCACAATTCTTCACTATGCTAGCAGTAACTTGGCTATTGGACACACACAACATCAGAACCGAAAGTGAAGCACTAATTATGCCTGTAAATTTGCTATATGATGATATAATTCATAAATAGTTTCCAGACACAAATTCTGATTTAGCTGTAACAAAAGGGTACTCATTTTATATATTGTATTCAGTTGTCAGCACACAACGTTGCACAGCCAAATGAGAGTGAATCTTGTGGACACCAAGGAACAGCATCACGGTTCCAGGGTCGCTCTTCAATACCCCCAACTGACCTATCCACCTAATTGCATCAGATGAAGCTCCCATCCCCTGCGGATACACATATTTACAGACTACACACAGACTGGCTATGGAAAGAAATGAACGAACAAGAGTAAGGGGTTTGGTCACCACACTATCACTCAACCGATTGGGACTCTCTTTCCCCAGCTCGCTCTGGTAGCCTTTTTCAACCCACGGCGTTTGCGGGCTGTCACCCGATCATTTAAAAATCCACCAGAACATCTCCCAAGGTGTCAGGCACGTTTAAC
>SDVV010018189.1:0-13816 GCA_016164225.1 Gammarus roeselii
AAATTATCGAGTAAGATATCTCGGATATACGGGAATCAAGAAGTTTTTTCACTCATGTCATGTATCCTCGAAAATATTTTAAGCGGATTTTTCACAATATTGCATATGATATTGCAAATGACAATATTGCATATGACACCAAGATGTCATATGCATTGCAATATTACAAATGACACCATGGTGTATTTGTTTCATGAAGTGCTACGATGACTTAGCGGAACATATAAACCTAATGGAATTTCGTGGACCGGAAATCTAATCTGAAGTATCAGAATTCACTTAGCCCTTCAGTGCCCACCGTTGGTGGTCTCTGGACTACAACTTTTACTAACAACATATGTGGCCTATCTATAGTAGAAGAGTTGTGAATTCTTTTTTTACGTTTCCGAAAATTACGATAACATTTTTTTTTGTTTTTGCTGTATCTCAAAAACAAGGATACATAATTCAAATCTGATTGAACCACTGGATTTCTCGTACAAATCTCCATAAGATTGGCTTATACAATTTTATCCAGATCATATATTGCAGTCGTGTACCGAACCAGCATAAACTCAAATTATGTAAAAAGACCCTCTGTAAAAAAAAAATCAAGATAACAAATTTCTGATGGTTTTACTGGATTGACGACATAAGAAACTATATTTGAGGCTATTTACAGCATGATAAGTACAATATCAATTGATCTACAGCAAGTTGAATGAGCCATACAATTTCAAATTTTGCAAGCTCGCAGTGGGCACGGAGGGTTAAAACTGCGTAAGTTACTGTACATGGGGATGCAAATGTACCGGCCAAGTAAGAAATTGATCTTCCACATGAATACTTTCCTATGGGAGCACCTGAAGCTAACCGATTCAGAATCTTTGAGAGAAAGTAAGCAAAGTTGCAAATGCAAATATTACTCTGCAATTACCTAATACATCCAAATCAAAGAGTTATGTTAAGCCTTGACGATACAAATCAATCAGGTTCGCAAGAATAATTGTATATGGCCTAAACAAAACTCGGTTCACGAAGCGTTACGAGTCTAACTGGAACAACCGTTGTCCAGTGAATTGTTTGGTCAAAACACAGTTTCATGAGCTCCCTCTATTGACTCAGCATCGGGTCAAGTTTGTTCATGCTAGTCATTGCACCGTTGCATGATTTTTGAAGAAATAATTGAGGTCAGGAAACTCTCACACAATGAATCCTGGAAATCGAAGAAACATCGATTCGATTTTTAATTTTATTTTCTTCAATCACAATGAAAATCTAAGAAATAGTATGTATCGATAAATTTTCAATCATAATCGTTTAGGATATTAATAGCTACATTGGAAAAGTCGTACGACTCGTCATTTTATATTGATTTTTCGTTCTCTATTAAAGAGGAGTAAAAATCACCCTGACAGTGAAATTCTATTGGATATGAGAAATGTTATATGATAACCATTACCCAAAAACATACCTCAACCAAATTGTCCATTACTGAAAGTGAATTAGTGCAGATGTGTGCTCATGTTCTAGAAAAAATCGGAAAAAATAAAAGTACTTTTCTCCCCGAAACCCTTCGTCGTTTGCTGAAAAATTTCAATGGTTGAAGAGAGAAATTGACTCGGCCGGGCCGACTTAAAATTAAACGTATCCACTCATCGACGCTCGATAAACCACTCTTAATTATCATTCATTAATTACTCGGAAAACTGTTCTTGTTAATCCTTTTCCAGCTACCACAATTCCCTATGACGTAAATAGCTGATATGGATGGTTGTTGTGGAAGCATAACATTGCTGAAAAACGTTGTTTCTCGATAAAGCTTTTCACAACTCATCACCAAACACGAAGCGAAACACGCGCACTAGTTTTGATCATACAGTAACATTCCTTGGGCTATGGGAACAACAGTCAGCATCACCTACATTCAATATGCTCTGCGTGTAGCATATATGTAGTTATATGGCGATTGGCAGCATCAGGTAATTTTAAGAATTGTAAATACTTTGCGTTACGCATTAGAATCTTTTGACTTTTTACAGTGACAATCCCCCTTGATGTGATAAGGAATGTGGAACATCCAATGCATCATCAGTCATGCATGTTTCACATCAAGTGAAACAGATAAGCAAAATGTGGCATGAATAAAACGAAATCACGGGCCACACGAGCAATAAATGCAATTAAGGCTAGTAAACATATCATTCATAAGCACTGACGTAACCCCCATTGCGAGGAAATTGTTGCGAATACCAATCAACTATTAATCCCATGCATTTTCCTTTCGATGAATCGCCTCTCTTTCCTCCTTCTCTTAACATCCCAAAAGCCCGTGCTATTAGGAACCATCCCACTCCGGCAATTAGCCCTTCCATTGTGGTGCTGAATCAATCACCAGCTCTGTTCTTTACTTTAGTACTGTGTAGCGAAAAAAGTTACTGTCATGGAGATGGATGGCAGAGAGAATTGTACTGCAACGAGTTGGAACGTTTGGGATTGAGATGGGGTGTGTGTTGTCAGGGACGAAAAATTTAATGTGTTTTAGATTATTCGAGTTGAGAAAAAAAAACGAGAAATAAGGCTTTGAATTCGATATCAGTTGCGGGTACAAAAACTGTTCTGCCATGTGATAGTAAATTGGTGAGATTAAATAGAAATTGTTTACAAACATTTAAAATTACCTACACTTCGCGTTTATTTCAGTGTTTTCTCATGCACATTCATTGCTAGGGGCGCAATTGTGCAACATGAATCATTGGTGAGAGCGTTGATATGTATCTTCAGATTACATTAAATGCCTCCCATTCGAACAATGGAACAATGCTAGCATGTCGAGACCTGCGTTACGAGATTTCCTCTAATCACTTTATACCAATACTTTAACGATCATATCATATTGATGGATGACACTGTACTAACACTCAAAATAGGGGACAGAACAACACGAATTGACATTGACGAACTATCATCAACTTTTACATGAACCAAAATAATGATGACAAGTAGCATTCATACTCACCACGTACTACGTCTTTTCGTTCACCCATTGAATGTTGAGTTTTAGGCATGTCTAAGTCCTTATCATAAGCTTTTGACAAACGTTTGAATGTTAGAATCGTTGCTTCATACATTCACAATTTACTCGTAGCTGCCGACAATTAGAGAAGAAGCAATGCATCTCATCACACACGACCTGTTGCATGTAAATCAGTTTAGTTAGATGCTGAGGCTAACATTATATTCTGAATATTATGGTGCATTGTGAAACATTTCTTGTGCATGTGATGAGCGACTAATTAAATCGTTCATCATATAGTTTCAGGCAAAGATACAATATTAGCAAGCAGGGTGGTTAGCAATTGAAAAAGAATGCACGGATCTAACTAATATTAATATGCAAAGTTTTTGAAAATTTTCACGGGTACAAATTATTCATCAACATTGTTCAGATGGCACAAATTCATTGGAACATTATTTACTGGTAAAATCTCCCAACAATCATTGATCTCGTCTACAACCATTAAAATTACCATTCAAATGATTAGCTTTTCAGTTTTTTTGCTGCAACTCGACCAAGCCCTGAGGCAACATTTCACTTAGGCAATTCCTTCGCGACTCTCTCACTGGGTCACTGTAACAATCTCGAGCGCCATCCGTCAGTCCGCTAGCTTCGAAGTCACAGCAAGGAGACGAATGTTTATGACAGGATTATGTTCCGTCGAGGATATGAATAGGTTGAGCGAGAAAAGGGTCATAAAGGAAATAGTGTTGGCCATAAGACAGTAGGTACCGTTGGAACAGAATATTTATTACACGAATCCTTTTTTTGCAGTTTCGTATACCTTGAGTTTCCTGCATTCCAAATAAGTAAATTGTTACAGGGAGTTTTTTGCAATTCGTTTTTTTTTTCATATTTGGGGGCTTATTGAACACCCCACTGCACCAAGATTATGATCTCGAAACGGCAGCTATGACTCCTTGAATGTTGCCTTGAACTGCTGCAGCACCTTGTACAGTTTGGTAAAAATAAACTGACGGAAGAGTCGAGTCAATTAACATATGTACTGGCGTGTTATTCTACGCTAACAAATGTAGCAAACAACGAACTGATAAGACAGCTCATCACACTGGGGAAAAATAACTTGAATTAGTTATTAAATGTTAAACGAACTATATAGTTTTCACCTGGTGTTAAATGAACTGTGTGGTTTACACCTAAGGTTTATTCGCAACCGACCCACATCCGAGTCCCCGTGTCGTTATTAGTATTATTACCGACCCATAAACTATTTTCTGCCCGCATCTCCATAAAGTGTACTAGCGCCTTCGACACGGACCGCCTAACAAGGAACTAACCGCTGCTAGCCTGTGTCTGCAGCTTTTCTCCTACAAACCCAACTGTCACCTCCGTTGCTAAAGTGTCAAATATAGCTGCGCGCACTGACTCTAAAACTCTTATTATAAATGCGTGTCTAATCAGGATAAGTGTTACAATACCATGTAGATTGCCTGGCCCGCCACATGTTCCCTGCCAAGTGCCCGCAAGAGAACGGTCTCCTCCGTGGCCCCAAAACAAGCCCAGCCATCTGGCTTTCCAATCCGCCCCGTGGTGTTCTGACTTATTCCCCAGTATAAAAGCTCTGCATGTTGCTGAGCCATCAGACTTGAGGACTTGAAGACTTGAAGATTCAACCTCACCGGCTCCGTGTATATCTGGCTCTCACCAGCGTCCCTCTCCAATCTTGTCTCCCTCAGCTGACTTCCCAATAACGTGTTAAATTGTATTAGCTCGTGAAAAGAACCACAACTTAACTCTATTTCCGTAACTAGCCTGGTTAAATAAACTACTACGAATCTCGATCGAGTTTATTTCCTCAACACCAGTTTCCCCCAGCTAGAGTAGAGAAAAAGTTAATTCTGGCGCGGCAGACAGGATTGGGAGTCAGATTGGGAGAAATATCCCTAGTAAAAACAACAACGCCTCTATAAAGTAAAGACGACAAGATACCGGCTGAGAGGAGAGCATCGCATCCGACTACAAGAAGCAGAAGGAGCAACAGCGGACAACCCGCCGAACTCCAGAATTCTTGAGTATATGTGTAATATGCACGTGAAACCGTTAACCTAAAATTTCTGATTGGTGATGTGTTAAGTGTGAACATCAAAGTGAAGTGTAAGTGTGAAGTGAAGCTGGAAAGTAACTTTAAATTAAAGTCAGTAACTCTGGAACAACAAAATGGCGATTAATCAAGTTACAGTCTTACAGAATTTACCGAAATTCGCAGGTAATCCTAAAGTGGGCGAAACGCACTTCAAACCCGTTCATGAGAACAGTCGAAAACAATTTCTTACAGAATAACGTAGCAGCGGACGATAAAAAACTAAAACTCTCGTGCCGTGGCAGAGGTCTTCCTTAAAAATTAAGCTCTTACCAAGGGAGACTTCAGCGAGGAAACCTTATTGGCTTGTACCATCCTAGTTCCGCCTCCGCTGCCTACTAGCGCTTCTACTTCAGCTCCCAGTTCGATATCAAATGCTGCTCCGATCTCTTTGCTAAACGTCGTACAGAATTTTGTGATGCACCTCTTTGTAGCCTCTCAAACGGCGAACAAAGTGTATGACAAACTGTCAAATTTCGGTCCTAAAAACTCTTCTACGAGATTCATGTCCAAAACAGTGAAAATTGTAGAGCAATATAAGTTGCTCACGGCGACTAAGAAGCAAGGCAACCCGGACGAAGTCATTTGGCAGGCCCGGCTCCAAACATCCCCGGTTAACTTAACGCGCCTGCCCCCCTCCTCGTCGCAACTGAGGACGGCACCTCGCGTAGTTAATAACAATCGGTCGCCAATAACGTGTTACAACTGTGGAAAAACCGGTCATGTTGAAAGGGAATGTCAATCATGTGCCTTTTGCACCAAGTATGGACACACTGCTAAGCAATGTAAAACCCGTCTAGCTCAAGCAAACGGAAAATACTGTGACAAATGTAAGATTAGAGATTCTCATAACACCATCGAATGTATACGCAATGCTCGCGTACAGCCACGAAAAGTTCCACAGACCCACGTACGCATGGCACAGGCTAATGAGCCCACGACCGACCAACACGACGTACCTGCAGGACATGACGTTGAGGACTGGGACTCTAACTTATATGAAGGGAATGCCGAGCCTAACCGGTACTGACTAAAGACTACACACCCTGGGGAACGGAAAGGGAATGGCATGAATGTCCCGCATTTGAACGTCGAAATTAATGGACTAGAACTGAAAGCATACATCGATACAGGAGCTACTACGACGCTCGTAGCTGACTCCGCGCTCAGAACTGAGGTCTACGGCTTAGAACCCTATAGAGGCCAAGTATTAGATGCGAATGGAAGTCAAATTCCTATACTAGGACAAGCAATAGCTCAGGTGGAGACACCTGCTGGATGTTTTAACACCCGTGTACTGATATTCAAGAAGAATGACCGTATAAAACATGACCTGTTGATTGACATGAATATTTTAGGGCATGCGGTCATAGACTTCCATAGTAAGAGGCTACGTTTTTCTCTTGACGCTAAAACGACTAGCGAGTCGCCCCCAACCCATGTCCTCAGATTCACTTTAAAGAACAGTGTAATCAGAGGTGGCTCTCCCGCGAATGTCGCCCGTGCCGCGAAGAAGAGTGAAAGTTCACCCGACTACAGCAAGGTTACGAACACAACAGTGGACGGTACCTCGGCTGACGAGCCGGTTCTGATCAAACAGGTTTCGCCTGAGCGTGCAATCACTAGCTGTACGAGTCAAGACCAGTCCCAGACCAGTTTTAACGTACATTTGCGTAAGGACGTAACGATACCAAGGAACACGGTGATGTTAGCTAGGGTTAAAGTTAATAAACAAATACGGAACGGACGAGAGATAGTACTACATCACACTCACCTCAACCCTGGAGTAGTTATAGCTGGTGTACTTACTCTAGTTGAGAACAAAAACATCGAAGTACAATTCGCCAACCTAAGCGAAAACCGAGTGATTCTAAAAAAAGGCACGAAACTATGTAGGGCTGAATATCTAACACCCGAAACTGTACTTGTGGCACAGCCAGTTGAGCCCGACTTGCCCGCGGACGATTGCTATAAAACGCTAACGCAAGAGGACATTAGTTGCGGCGAAACCAACTAGACAACAGCCCTGCTGGAAATATTAAACCGCCACAGAAACGTCTGTTGGCTCCCCAGTGAACCGTTAGGGAAATACACGGGAGATCAACTGGAACTACGCCTAAAAGAAAATATCGTGTTGAACAAAGCACCGTACCGAATACCATACGCCTTTCAAGATAAACTAGACCAAGTAATTAGAACTATGCTAGATGAGGGAACTATTTCGTGTTCAAAGTCATCCTTTAATAGCCCATAATTATAGTCAAACGCGGTAACAGTGACATTCGTTCGTGCATCGATTATCGTGAATTAAATAAAATCCAAGAGCCCGTTTCGTATCCTTTGCCTCGCATCTCCAATGTACTCAACTCCTTTGCTCAATCAACTTGCATCAGTACGCTAAACCTCGCTAGTGCGTATCACCAGTGTGAGATTCATGCAGATGATCGCGAAAACACGGCTTTCACTGTGGGAAGCAGGAAATACGGATGAAACCGAATTCCATTTGGTCTCCAGAGTGCACCCGGATTTTTTGCTCGTGTAATTGATGAAGTACTCTACGAGACGCTAGGACCGCAATGTCTCGCGTACATGGATGATATCATCATATTTAGTAAAACCGCTAAGCAACTCTTGGAAACGATAGATTGCGTCTTACAAAAACTGAGAGAAGCCGGAATCAAACTAAAAATACAAAAATTGTCACTTCTTCGCCAACGAGGTAAAATTCCTCGGATATCAAATCACTAAAAAAGGCATGGCAATGACCAATGAGCGAGTAGCTGCAATTAAGATGATGCCCATGCCGACAAATAAAAAACAAACCCAATCTTTCCGTGGGGCTGTAAATTATTTCCTTCTGTTCGTCCCCAAATTCGCAGAATCATCGCGGAACCGCTTCACGAATTACTATGAAAAAACGCTACGTTCCTATGGACTCCGGCGCAGACGACTGCGATCGAAACTCTCAAAGTGAAGTTCCCAAATTACCACTTACCGTTTCATCTTTACACGGAAGCCTCGAATTCCGGTATAGGCGCCGTACTAATGCGAAAGCACGAAGAACTATCACACTCCGTGGCGTACGTATCTAAAACTCTCAATAGCGCGCAGAAAAACTATTCGACGACCAAAAAAGAGGCCTTAGCCCTCGTATATGCACTCGAACAGTTCAGGCACATAATTTTACTATTCCCCGTACACGTGTACACTGACCATTAACCGTTGTTAGGTGCTCTAAGGAAGCCCACGAAAGATGGCTGTTTGCAAAGATGGGCCCTATTGATCCAGGAATACGCCATAAACCTCCATTATGTGGAAGGCAAAGACAACATTTCTACGGATACCCTATCAAGACTACCGGTTGACACAAGCAGCACTAACATCTTAACGAGATCTGCAATGCAGCTCTACACGACTACATCCCCGAGAAGGTCCCCTGGACCGAAAAGGAACTACGAAACGCGCAAAGGAAGGACTCCTCGTGTCGTCAACTATTTGGACAGCTAAGAAACGACGGTACCCATTCTAGTAACCTAGACACGGAAAAGACTATTTCCACTGATATCATGTTAAACAGTAAGATAATCAACGGAGTACTCCACATAGTGCGGAAAATAAGGGAAGAAACCCTGAGTGATGAATTTCTCGTACCATATCTTCCCACCAGTTTTCTGCCCCAAGCATTTAAAGTAATACATACCGACACAGCTGCTGGTCACAAAGGACCCGAAAAAACACTCAAAATGTTAGTTAGAAACTTCTATAATTCGCAAGAACGCCACCTGATAACCCAACTCTGTGATGTTTGTGAGTTGTGCATTCAATCAAAGAAAGTACCCAAACCAGTTCCCATAGAGAAATATTCTGTACTCATCAGACCCTTTCACACTATATCGTCTGACATCCTCGGTCCTCTGAGAATAACAGAAGACGGAAACCAGTACATATTGACGATCAGAGATTACACTACTGGATACACGATCCTTTTTCCTTTAAAACACTCGGATACTGATTCAATAATAGAAGCCCTAGGACAAGTCAATTCCAATAATGACTCTAGCAGTGTCATGATCACTGACACTAGCCCAGAGTATACCTCCGATAAACTGATTAACTTTTTGAAATACTACAACACCAAAAAGGTGGAAATAGCTCCATACCATGCAGCGTCACGAGGACTCTCAAAACGCATAAATCGTGAAGAAAACAAACTGTAGAGAATTCACACTAATCAACTAGCAGTTAACGACTGGGATAAATTATTATCAGCAATACAGTTAACAATTAACAACACTTTTAACAGTAGTATAAGAGAGGCCCCATTCTACGCTCTGTTCGGCTATGATTCCGCAACTGCTACCCTCACGCCTCTCAAACTACAGTATAGTGAAGATGAGCTACATCAACATATGCAACGCTTGCAGAAAGTGCGAACTCACTGTAGAGACACTCTTCTCACCCCCCAAACTTTCTACACTGCATACACAAACGGTGGAAGAAAATCTAAACACATCTCAGTGGGAGATCGGGTCTACGCTACCCTTCGGCAAATCTCTAAGCAAAAAGTAGACTTTACTGTTCGCTGACCCTTTTTAGTGAACAAAAGCAAATGGAAAGCGTGGGAACTCCAAGAAATTGCCATGAAGTAAACATATATAGTCCATCCCGACTATAAAATTACACGGCAACCGTCATGCTCCGCGCCACCTCCCCTGACCCGTACACAGACCGCTACGTCAACAGCCAGCACTCCTCCACACGAACCGGTTCCAGGACGAATCCAGCCAGTGAGAGCCTGCAAGCGGACCTAGTAACCTGCCAGCACGAAAGGAAAAGGACAAGGTCAACGCAGCTTGCACACCTACCCACGCTGCAAAGCATCGCCCATGCCCTGTACCACTGCAATCAGCCCACACCTTTTCTTTGTATAGTTTAAGAAACCATTCCTATCGTTTCGTTCGGAATAGTTAATTTGCTTATAATGGATTCTTTACGTCAAGTAAGTAGGAAGTGACATTCGATGTGACTTGGAATAACCACTGTTGTATCAAGACTCTTGAGTAATGATAGTTGATTACGTAAGGTATTAACCCCCCAATATATATGTTACAGATTCCCTAAGTACCATGGAATTGGCTATACTACTCATGGGAGCCGTGCTTACTGTTGCACTGACACAAGCAGGCTCCATATTCCGAGAAAACGCCCTTCGATCAGCAACAACGATAGCGGAGACAAAGCCTGTCATCCCTTGGCCCGGATATGACCACATTCCCGGTGCGTTCCTTCTGTCCCGAGTAAATCTCGGCTTTATCAATATCACTTGTTCCAAGTACTTTTCTGATTTGGACGCTGCCACTCAAATAGCCAAGGTGTTAGCAAACACTAAATTAGTTGGAGGGGCCCGAAATCAATTAAACCGATACGGATATACGTTCTTAAAGTTAGAGACTGAATATCTCAGTACCCTCCATTATATATTTAACTTGTTACTTTGTAATGGCCAAGGTAGTGAACTTTGGACAAAATTCTACGCCTTCCGTGACCAAGCTACAATAATCTGGACTATGCTGAAAAAGGCAGGAGTAACTTAACGTACGGATAATACTAGTCTCAGTACTCAATCGGACCCCCTCATTAGTGGACAAGATATTACTAATCCGATTAATGCCCCCTCCTTGATAAACTACTTGTCCGAGATAAGGCCCTTACGGCCAGGAAGACAAAGACAACCCCGGAATGCGCTAGTGATTGGATTAGGATTAGGATTCCTGGGAAGTTACTTATTTTATAAAATTGTCGATACCAGTAATCTAGGCGACGTCGACGCCCTAAACAGAATTATCCAACAACACAATAAACTCATTAAATTGACTAACGAGAGACAAGACATGTTGTCCCAAAACGTGACTGATTCTTTTGAGGCAGTGAAGAAGGTTCTTGATAAATTGGCTGATACACAAGAATTAGCTGATATTCATCAAGCAATTCAGTGGAATCTAGACCAGCTATTAGCAAGCCTAACGGACGTCCGGACTACTTTTAGATCAAGCGAGCTTACAGTATCTCTGCTCGAAGAAGGTATAGTAAACACTGAATTAATTGACTTAAAATCCCTGAATAACATCGTTGTAGTAGGTCGCAAGTCTTTCCAAACGTTAGACTTCCCGCTTAAAATATCCCGACATCAACTCGAACACATTGTGCAAATATTGAAAATACAAAAAGTATCACATCATAAATTCTTGATGGTCATACCTCTGACGTATACGACGTCATACGATGTATTCACACTAATGGCACACCCCCTAAAACTAGATTCAACGTCTCTTGTCATATCTGAATTACGGAACGTAAAACTCAGAAGCAACAATACCTATATCATTACGGATAAAACTAACATGTACTCCATCTTAACTACGATCATCTCCTTTTGGAAGTCGAATCTATCTATTATGATCAGAAATCTACGTGCGAATGGGAGGCTTTTCAACAGAACGCAACTCCGATGTTTTAATTATGCAACTACCACAAAAGCGGATTCACGGACACATTTATGGTAGAGACGGACCATCATAGACAAATCTACTTTTCATAATCTACGAGAGTAACTCTGGACTGCTCGTCCCAACAGACGAAAGATACCCTCGTTGGACTGCATAAAATTCCTTTAGCTTGTGTCGTGCAGACTGATGATTCACTCTGGCCCGCTAAACAGATGGTAACTATTGAAATCCCCGAGCCCAACAAATCCTTTACCTTTCTTTTCGACCCCACTTATCTTCCTATCATCAACGTGAACAAATCCAGTGTCGTATACTGCAGTCTCCGGGAACTGATTAAAAAAGTAAACTCAGATTTACCATCGACATCGATTATCATGGTTTGCAGCTAGAACAGATCGCAACCTACTCTATATATGCCCAGACTGTTCTAACCATAGTTGTTGTCATTGATTCCCTCTTCATAGCTTTTCTGTTCCTCAAATAAATATATCGCAAAAAAAACACAAATACTGTGTCACGTGAGTCCACTTTGCAAACTCTGCAGAAAAGGTTTCACGGAGTCAAAGATAGCCTACGGAATAAAGAGATTCTTCTCCCAAATAAGGAAGGAATACGAGGTTTCCGAGGAAGCGTACGAGCCAAAGGTGACCATATTCGAGATGTAGCCATAAGCGAGACACACCAACTTAAACGCAGATTTCACAGCTAACCGATAGACATTCATAAACCGTATAATGTTGATGCAGGTACTAACACGGATAGTCAGGTGTATCCTCCATCGGCCCCTGTTCCCGAACTATATCCAGCCTTGCCTAGATATACTCATGAAATTAAATTAGAGTTTGCGTACCCAAACCCCCCCCCCCCGGCATTTGTTAGATAGCATTTGCACTTGGTAAATTGAATTCTCCTTCAACTGAGACATCAACTCAGTATTTTAACATGGAACGCACAGGGCTGTAGTCGAATTCACAATTCGTTCATAACTAAGTATTGTATGTATTTAGTGATTAATTATGGTGTACTCTTCTTGCCTCTCGCGTACGGGCTTAACTCCTTCCCGAGCTTCGATGTACCAAACTTCGTCCACCCGTGGACGACCCCGCGCCCCGCCTACGTAGTGGGCCGGCCTAGAAAACCACGGTCGCCCATTTTCTACCTACCTACGTCAAAGAAAACACGGCAGCCACCTCCTACAAGGACTACTATACTACCTGGCCTTGCGGAACGACCAAGAAGCCTGTGGGAACTTATTACCCCTAGACCTAATTAATAATTACTTTGTAATATCAATTAGGGATAAAGGGAGTAGTGTTAAACGAACTCTGTAGTTTTCACCTAGTGTTAAACGAGCTGTGTACTTTTCACTTAAGGTTTATTACGGTATTATTACCGTCCATAAATGTATTTCGGCCCGCACCTCCATAAAGTGTACTAGCGCCTTCGACACGGACCGCCTAACAAGGAATTAACCGCTGCTAGTCTGTGTCTGCAGCCTTTCTCCTACAAACCCAACAGTCACCTCCGGTGCTGAAGTGTCAAATATAGCTTCGCGTACCGACTCTAAAACTGCTAATATAGATGCGTATCTAATCAGGATAAGTGTTACAATAACATGTAGATTGCCTGGCCGCCACATGTTCCCTGCCAAGTGCCCGCAAGAGAACGGTCTCCTCCGTGGCCCCAAAACAAGCCCAGCCATCTGGCTTTCCAATCCGCCCCGCGGTGTTCTGACCTATTCCCCGGTATATAAGCTCTACATGTTGCTGAGCCATCAGACTTGAGGACTTGAAGACTTGAAGACCCAACCTCACCGGCTCCGTGCATATCTTTCTTTCCCCAGCGTCCCTCTCCAATCTTGCTCCCTCAGTTGACTTCCCAAAGACGTGTTAAATTGTATTAGATTGTGAAGAGAACCACAACTTGACTCTATTTCCGTAACTAGCCTGGTTAAATAAACTCCTAAGAAGCTCGATCGAGTTTATTTCCTCAACACGAGTTCCCCAGCTAGAGTAGAGAAAAAGTTAATATTGAACTGAAATTGAATGGGGCCAATAAACAGTTTTTCATAAGCGATGAGTAGACCTTACACTCTCACAGATTAGCTTCCTGAGCAAAATAAGTAACGCATCGATTCATGTTTCTCATAAATATTTATATTCATATATTATA
>SDVV010018190.1:0-13816 GCA_016164225.1 Gammarus roeselii
TTCACTTTTTTTTCTCTCGTTTCTTTTCATTTCCTTTCATTTCATTTCCTTTGCTTTCGGTTCCTTTCAATTTCCTTACACTCATCTATTTTGATTTCCCCTTATTTTCTGTAATTTCCTGCCGTTTTTTTTTGTTATTTCTTGCTGCTTCCACCCTTCCCACAGTCGCCCACACAACTTCTACAGTGAAACCTACCGGCGCTCCAGAATTTTAAGTTTAGATGATGAGTTTGTTGCCCAAACATCTTATCATCCAATATTTAGTTTGTTAATCAACAGTGTTATAACCTGATAGGCAGGAAGAAAAAGACAAACACTGATTGTTATGAGTTTTACAAAGCCCTTTGCACTTGTGGAACTTGTACGGTATCATTTCCATGTGTGCACGATGAATGTTATGATTAGTTAACTTGCTGAAGTCGAGCTTTCTGGCCACTTTTTGAATGAAAAGGGTAGGGGCATCCTGAATTTCTTCACTGACGAGTTGAATTGCTCCTGCCGCTGCTTTGGACGTCATGCGTGAATGGGGCTGCACTTCTATAATTCAAATTTTTGGAAATTTTTATTCGGTTGGAAAAGTTCAGCATATATTTTTGTGGCAACGCTGTTGGAGAGAAGACTTCTAGTATCCGAGAATGATTCAAGTCTTCGTTCACTAGTAAATTTTACTGAGGGAAAAGATATGTTGGTTATATTCCTGAAATGAAATATCACAATAATTCCAATTTGATCGAAAACAGGGGATAATATCAAAATGTTCAGCATCGGAGCCACGAAATCATATGAAGTTTACTTTGACGAAATATTTTGTTCAATGACCAATTGATGCTTAAAATATACTGTCTTTGTTTGATAAGTAATGCACCCTAGTCTTCAAGGTGAAGTGACACATCAACAAAAGAAATGCTAACAATTATAATCCACGCTCAGTCCCGGCCCTCTAGCAAATAATTGCTCCTTGCAGGAATTAAAAACACTATTTGTGGAGTGTGTTAATAATTTTGTTGATGTGGTCTTACTACTTCATTTCCCTTACGCTGTAACATCCCATATTCGCCTCCTCTATGTCAGAAAGGTCTCGATTGAACCACTATGGCTTCGTACTTCGCGAATACTTCCTGAACAAGAAAGTTATACACGGCTCCTGTGACAGGGAAACTTTCGACGTATTGGACGTAGTGGCAAACCACAAAGCGGGCAGAGATTTTTCGGTCACAATCGCCCCAAATGCTTGACGCTGCTTGAGACGCCACAAGAAGAAGCCGTTTATACATTAATTAGAATACTTGAATAGCGGTGAGTCTGGAGGCTGCAAAGGAGACCCTCCGACGAGACCAGCGAGGATGGACGGACGGTGATCGGGTGAGCAATGAACCTGTTTGCGGACAAGACCAAGACGTTTGTTGTATCTAACATCTTGGAATAGTGTTGAATTGCTGTCCTCAATCGAAATATGTTGGGTGACGTTTCATGCGAATGAATGTTTGCGAGCCATCTTAGTAGGATTTCCGAACCACTCTGGCTGTCCAATCGCTAGGTAACAATACCGCCATTGTTGGTGTATTGTTCACGGTTCTGCTGCTGAGTAACAACTTCTGCTCCTGAATCTGTTGCTTTCAAGTTTGATTTTTAGCTGGTGACTGAATAAACTATTTTTACAGGGTTAACTCTGGATTTTTTATTTGTTCATTTTTTTTAATTCGTTTCTCATTGTGCTTTCGATTTTCTTTCTGCATGTTGGAACACTGTTGGAACATTAAATATTACTGTCGAATATCCAACCTACAACATTAGTTGACTGCGATCTGCTTGCCTGAACATCATCATCGATCTGTGTCATCTTCCAGTCCACCCTGAATTTTGTAGTGTACTTTTCAGCTTGTTATGAGTGCAAGTGACCGCCTCAGAATTTATCACAATACAGCAAACAGCTTTCCTTGGAGCACTCTCCCTAGAGACCAGTGACCGCACTCATTGACGGCCAATAACGGAGGCCAACATCCGGGCCTGGCCGTTACTGGCCGCTTGGGCCTCCATTTGGCGGTCATTGCGGTGAGAAATGCTTCCTGTCGGCAGGGAGAAAGGGAGACGGGCATGCTTGCCAGGCTGAAATATTTGCTGGGGCTTCAGAAGACGGTGTTGCTGGAGAAGAGATCTGAACCCATATTAGCAGTGCATTAATATGGGTTCAGAAAAGATATAGAGAGGCTTCTTGAGTTATTGTCTGAGTGGTTGGCTATATTGACTGAAAAAAAATGAAAAAAATCCATTACGCGGATTGAAGCTGATACACTGAACATCCCTACCACATACAAATGTATTTTTTTTACATAAAGCATTCATACGTATAATGTATACAAACTTAATAAAATATTGTCTTTGGATCTCGAGGAGTATAGTTAATAAGAAAAGAGCGATGAGAACAAAATATATATATATATTTTTCATATTCCAAATTGTAATTTGAGTGCAATGGAAGCATGGAAATTAGCAATATAACTTGGGAACTTGTTTTGTGATATAGCACTCACTCTGACAGAGCACTCACTCTGACACAGCACTCACTCTGACACAGCACTCACTCTGACACAGCACACCACTTACTGGGATACAGCATTCACTATGACACCCCATTCACTGTGACACAACACTGACTGACACTGCACTCACTGGGACACAGCACTCACTGTGACACAGCACTCACTGTGACACAGCACTCACTGTGACACAGCACTCACTGTGACACAGCACTCACTGTGACACAGTAATCACTAATGCCCAACTATTGCAGTATTGCCAGTTCAACTGTAATGACAGTTCAATTACTAATGCAGTAATTGAGAGTTCAACTGAACTATTTCCAGTGACCAGTCCATGCTGCTCCTTGAACAAAGCCCCGTGACCCTATGATTCCACCTTGGGAATTTTTAATTTAATGAGATCTCAACCTGCGTAGTATTTCGACACTTTATTTACGTCGACGATGCATGCAATTTGTTTTAAAAGTTCAATTGATTCTTCGTCAGGTCCCATACTCCATCTTTTCGATGCACCGGACAATTGTACACTGACGCCAGCCAGGAGTCTCGCTAAATTGAGAATTGGCTTAGTCTGGCTATTGAGCCACAGGCCAGACACCAGCCTGACGTAATCCCTTTCCAAGCCTGGCGGTTGAACCTTGCCCCGGCTTGGTTATTGAACCCCAACCCACCCTTCCTGTTGAACCCTGCCTAGGCCTAAGTGTTGAGCTCAACAACAGCTTGGCTGCTCAGCCCTGCTCCAGTTGCCTGATATAACCACATGCTTCAGTCTAGCTATTACACCTGACCCTAGCCTGGATGTTGCACCCATCCCTAGCCCGGCTAGCGAATCCCGCCCTGTTCCGGGAATTGAGTCTTACCCATGCCTTGCTATGAAGAATTGCCCCAGCTTGGTTGTTTTGCCAGCCCCATCCGAGTTTTTGAGCCTTGTCTCAATCTTGCTCTTGTGCCCATGACCCAGCCTTGCTGTTGAGCCATGCCTCAGCCAAGTTATTGAGCCCTGCCTCAGCCTGGCTCGTGTAGCCTGGCTCTTGGCTCTTGAGCCTTGCCCAGCGTGACTGTTGAGCCTTGTCCCCAGCCGCCTGTATATTGAGCCTTGTCCCAGCATGGACAGTGAACCCTGCCTCAACGTCGCTATTGAGCCTTGTTCCAGCCTGGCTATTAAGGTCGCCCTAAGCAGCCGGCCAACAGATGGCGTGCCTGAAGCCATTTGCATGGTGATAGTGAACTGCCCGAGCACCCGAGAGCTCAAAGCTATACTGTTTGGCAAAGGCCTCGCGTGGAAACGGATCTTGAGCTAAAGACCGTTGGTCTAACTACGTGAAACACACCGCCTTAAAACGATTTTACATTAACGTAAATACTTGTATTCACCTTGACACCATCTTTTGTTTTGATCATGGCGGATTTAAATCTACAAGGAATCTACAGGAAACCTTGTTCTGAAACGTTGTTTTAGTCAACTGAGCGATAGCCAAAGGAAATGACCAGGAAAACGTGAAATTATCAAAGGCCACGCCTTGAAGAGCGACAGACTGTCATTTCGGTTGGCGTGTCTTAATTCGGTCTGTGTGGCTTCAGCAATTCTGTCCGAGATGATCCATTCAGCAAATTATTTTGACTTGTTTTCAATCTATTAGAGGAGGCTCCGTAGGGGTTTATCTACACCTAATGAAACGTCACTATTGAATAAAAAATTAGTAAAGAACATTGTGTTTGAAAAAAAATCCAACTCCTCGCCACTTGTCCTATCGAAGATTTGTATCAGCAGATGTTTCTTTTTGCTTATTTTGGCAACCATGCAATTGCATTAACATCAGACCACACACGCACATCACGTTCATTGCAGAATTGCTGTTTTCGGAACCGTTGTCGAGGAAGCGCTATATTGTCCGCTCAGACATAAATGTCACATGCATGATAGCACCAAATACTACATTGTCCGCTCAGACATAAATGTCTCATGCATGACAGCATGAGCGCACGTTCTTAATGATTGCATGAACGGGGCAAAATCAGGCCTGTACAAGAATGGTCAGCATGCAACTGGAACAATTGCTCTTAAGCGGCAGAGATTCTCATGCATTCTTGAGGAGAGGGGCTTCTGACTCAAAGAAACTAGCCTCAAATATGAGCAATATTCGCCTCCATTCCTGAGGGGAGGGGCTTCTGACTCAAAGAAACTAGCCTCGATTATAAGCAAGATTTGCTTCCAAACATCAGTGGAGGGTTTTCTGACTCAAAGAGACTAGCCTCAATTATAAGCCAGATTTGTTTCCATTCTTCAGTGGAGGGTTTTCTGACTCAAAGAGACTAGCCTCAATTATAAACTAGATTTGCCTCCATTCTTCAGTGGAGGGCTTCTAACTCAAATAGACTAGACTCGATTTTATCCAGATTTGCTTTCATTGTTCAGTGGAGGGTTTTCTGACTCAAAAAAATAGCCTCGATTATAAGCCAGATTTGCTTCCGTTCTTCAGTGGAGAGTTTTCTGACTCAAAGAGACTAGCCTCAATTATAAGCCTGATTTGCTTCCAGTCTTCAGTGAAGGGTTTTCTGACTCAAAGAGACTAGCCACAGAAATAAGCCAGATTGCTTCCATTTTTCAGTGGTGGGTGTTCTGACTCAAAGAGACTAGCCTCAATTATAAGCCAGATTGGCTTCCATTCTTCTGTGCAAGGTTCTCTGACTCAAACAGACTAGACTCGATTATAAGCAAAATTCTCATGCATTCTTAAGTGGAGGGTTTCTGACTCAATGACACTAGCCTCGATTATAAGCAAGATTACCTTCCATTCATGAGCAGAGGGTTTTCTGACTCAAAAAGACTAGCCTCAATTATAAGCAAGATTCGCTTCCATTCCTGAGTGGAGGCTTTTCTGACTCAAATAGACTAGCCTCGATCAAAAACATGATTCTCATGCATTCTTGAGTGGAGGGATTTCTGACTCAAAGAGACTAGCCTCGATTGTAAGCAAGATTCGCTTCCATTCTTGAGTGGAGGGCCCTCTGACTGAAAGAGACTAGCCTCGATTATAAGCAAGATTCGCTTTCATTCATGAGTGGAGGGGCTTCTGACTCAAAGAGGCCATCCTTGATTATAAGCAGCATTCGCCTCCATTCTTGAGTAGAGGAGCTTCTGACTCAAAGAGACTAGCCTCAATTATAAGCAAGATTCGCTCCCATTCTTGAGTGGAGGGGCTTCTGACTCAAAGAGGCCAGCCTTGATTATATGCAACATTCGCTTCCATTCTTGATTGGGGGGGCTTCTGACTCAAAGAGACTAGCCTCGATAATAAGCAAGATTCGCTTCCATTCTTGAGTGGAGGGTCTTCTGACTCAAAGAGTCCAGCTTTGATTATGAGCAAGATTCGCTTCCATTCCTGAGTAGAGGGGCTTTCTACTCAAAGAGGCCAGCCTTGATTATAAGCAAGATTATCATGCATTCTTGAGTGGAGGTTATCTGACTCAAAGAGACTAGCCTTGAATATAAGCAAGATTCTCATCCATTCGACTATTGCCCGTCTAACTTTCAATGCAACAACTACTCAGATCGGGTTTATGCTTGTTTTCATTTCTAGGAATTGTTCTATTCGGAGCAGTTGCCAGGCCCTCTAACTATGTCTTTGCGTACTGAGTGAGACCATTTAAACCTGCAGACAAAAGGGTCATGTGTAAAGGTTACATTATTAAAATATGCATGTGAATTTTAGATTATATTCGTAGCTGTCTCTGAGATCCATCAATTTGCCGTTTCAAATTTCCGAGTGATAATCTAATGAAATAACTGAAGGACGTCACAACAAGACGGCTTGAAGAGAGGAAGCATTGGAGACCATTGGTTAAAATTTCATCGCCCCATCGCATTTGTTTAGAAGCAGAACAAAAAGTGTTATGAAATTCGAGAATTGAGGATCTAGATTCGTTAGTGACAGGGCAAGGGGAGGGTTGATGCGAGCGGGCAGTATCTGCGCACAGACGGGTTGATGCGAGCTGGCAGTGGTCGCGCACAGACGGGTTGAGGCGAGCGGGCAGTATCTGCGCACAGACGGGTTGATGCGAGCTGGCAGTATCTGCGCACAGACGGGTTGATGCGAGCTGGCAGTGGCTGCGCACAGACGGTTTGATGCGAGCGGGCAGTATCTGCGCACAGACGGGTTGATGCGAGCTGGCAGTGGCTGCGTACTGACGGGTTGATGAGAGCGGGCAGTGGCTGCGCACTGACGGGTTGATGAGAGCGGGCAGTGGCTGCGCACCGACAGGTTGATGCGAGCGGGCAGTGGCTGCGCACTGACGGGTTGATGCGAGCGAACAGTGGCTGCGCACTGACGGGTTGATGCGAGCGTGCAGTGGCTGCGCACTGACGGGTTGATGCGAGCGGGTAGTGGCTGCGCACTGACGGGTTGATGCGAGCGGGCAGTGGCTGCGCACTGACGGGTTGATGCGAGCGGGCAGTGGCTGCGCACTCACACTGTCAGGTGAAGTTACGGATGTTAATTCGCATTCATTTTGCAGGAGCACTGAACTATCATTACTGATGATCTACATAGTGAGTGAATAAAGTGAAGGAATGTTTGTAGTTTCCAATTCTATGTTTTCACGCTCCGCTTGAAGTAAAGCGGCATCCCACTTCCTTGGCAAGAAAAACAAAGTAGTATACCACCCTTCCTCCCACGACTGGGGAATTCTGTTTAAGCCAGCTGATACTGGGCGTGCGGAGATTGTTGTCCATCTGCAATACATTTACTAATGACAAACTCTCCTGATCCAGAAGGTTATATGATAGCTATCTTCATGAAATAATGCTATCATATTACATTTTCTCTTCTAACTTCAGCGAGCAATTGATTCCAACAAATCGAATACCATCACGCATATCAGTTATGCTCTTTTCTCGAATCTACTCCAATCCAAGCTCCGCACACTCGGTAATATACAACGTTGAATGTCTGCAAGTTATCTTAACATTTGCAATGATTACTACTGAAATAAATGGAATCCACTTTGTATGTCTTTATATTAATTCACTAGTAAGGTTTCAACCATTATGAACCTGTCTATTCAACAAGATCCTGTATCCTAAGTCACATAGATTGTCTCTCATTACCCAAATCAGCCGCTCTCCTCGATTTACTGCGATAAAAAAGAGTCCTCAGCACCAGCTTATCTCTACTGCCACAGTCGCCGAAGTTATTCTCTAACTGGTCGCCATTAACAGGCTGATTAGAAACTCCATCTTGATGCGGGCGCTCGAGTTTTAACAGAGTTTGGAAGGCAACAATTAAACTTGGTTCCAGTCATAAGAAGCTAATCAAGAGATGTTATCGAGAAGCTTATGCGATTGTAAGGTTGTACGATTGGACGAGTTGGAGCTCTTGGAAATGACGTTCACTAGGAAACTGATGAGCGGAAATTATTGTTTTCGAACAGGAATCGATTGACTGTAACATAATTATTTTCTCTAGATGTGAAGTGATTATAGTTCTATAGCTGTTCCGGGTACGCCAAAGAACAGGTGGCGACATCGAATACAATCCATGGGGAGCCACCTGTGCTGTTGCCAAAATAAATATATTACCATATAAGGATCATTCTGAAATCGCTGCGCCCCCACCCAACGTCTAGTGGGTACTTATCCCCACTAGATAGTTAACAAAAGACGGGCAAAACTAATATTGCATGATGAACCTAGTATAAAAACATTAAATACATCGCGTTTGATGGACGGTTTCACTATAACAAGCTGTGCCACCTCATGCTGGATATGTGGTGATGGACAAGTTGTGCCACCTCACGCGTGGAATGAGTTGATGGATATGCTGTGCCACCTTCCGCGTAGTATGATGTGATGAACAAGCTGTGCCACCTCACGCGTGGCATGAGTTGATGGACAAGATGTGCCGCCTCATGTGTGGCATGATGTGATGAACATGCTGTGTCACCTCACGCGTGGCATGAGGTGATGGACATGCTGTGTCACCTCACGCGTGGCATGAGGTGATGGACATGCTGTGCAACCTCATGAGTGGCATGAGGTGATGGACATGCCGTGCCATCTCACGAGTGGCATGAGGTGAAGGACATGCTGTGTCATCTCACGAGTGGCATGGTGTGATGGACATGCTGTGTCACATCACGAGCGACATGAGGTGAAGGACATGCTGTGCCACCTCACGCGTCGTACGAGGTGATGGACAGGTTATGACACCTCACGCGTGGCATGAGGTGATGGACATGATGTGCCAGCTCACGAGTGGCATGAGGTGATGGACAAGCTGTGCAACTTCACGCGTGTCATGAGGTGATGGACATGCCGTCCCACCTCACGAGTGGCATGAGGTGATGGAGAAGCTGTGCCACCTCACGAGCGGCATGAGGTGATTGACATGCTGTGCCACCTCACGCGTTGTACGAGGCTTACAAGTGTTTACAAGTGTAAGAAGAAACTGGGTTGCCATTTGATAGTAAAAATATTAGTCATGAAGTAGAACGTCTAGGATAACATCTTGGGTCATTATATTTTATGTTTTAATAGATCAAGAAAGGGTAAGTTTGTTGAAGGAAACAGCGTTTAACGATGATGCTCGAAAATACTCAGATCAGCACCTGAAGAGAAAGCCACCGACCCACGGTGTTGATCTGAGATTGTCACAGTTTCATTCCTCGTTGAACCAATGCTGACCGGCGTCATTGCTGAACACCGTTTTGCAACGTGCAGGTACCAATGCCGGGAACCTTTTTTACCGTGCTAGTGCCAATGCCGGGCACTAACCTAACCGTATGGGTGTCAATGCCGGTCACCATGTTTCACGAATATGCTGGTGAAAGTGCTATAGATGTGATCTATTTAACTGCGATTTTTGTAGACTTAAACGTTTCGGTTGTATCGCTGTTTACAACTTCAGCGGGAAGTCTGTTCCGTTCTCCGACAACGCAATACGTGAAAAAATTCCGCGTGATATCGAGTTTGAAACGCTTGCCAACAATTGTGTATTCATCATTCCTGGTCACTCCGTTCGCATCTAAAGTGAAAAGGCTTGCTCGCTCGACGTTTACCTTGCCCTTCATAATCTTCCACACTTCGATTATGTCAGCTCTGACTCAACGTTTCTCTAGCGAATAAAGGTTGAGTTCGCGCAGTCTCTCTTCGTGAGATTCATTGCCCAGCGAAGGGATTAGTTTGGTAGCTCTACGTTGGACCTTTTCTAATTTATGGAGACCAAAATTAAACGGAACACTCAAGGTGCAGTCTAAAAAATACAGTGTATAACATGCAAATACTATTTCTGCTCCTGTACGAGATTGTGCGGGATATCATGCCTAACATTTTATTGTATTTTTTAGCTACACCGTTACATTGCTTGCTGCTTTTCAAGTAGTTACTAATGATGACACCTAGATTTCTCTCTTCGGGGACAGATATCAGTTTCTTTCCGGACATTGAATATTCGTGTTAATGTGCATAACTTTTTACTTGTCGACATTGAATTTCATTCGCCCCTTTTCTGACCATCCAACAATTTTGTTCAAGTCTAATTGGATCTGCTCACACTCAAGTTTGGTTTGCACTTTTCCTCCTATCTTGGTATCGTCTGCAAACTTTCTAATGTTCGAGAGTATGTAGCTATCGAGATCGATTATGAGTATTATGTAGTAAACTGGACCTAACACAGAACCTTGGGGCACGCCGCTTGTAACTTTACCCCAATTGGAGGAAGTTCCATTAAATACGACTCGCTGCCGTCTGTTGTGAAACAGCATTTTATCTAGTTATTGAGTTCGCCTCGAATACCGATGTTGTGCAACTTACTAACCAAGCGTTTGTGAGGAACTTTGTCGCAAGCCTTTCGAAAATCAGGGTAAATGATGTCGATCGGAGATTTCACGTCGTGAAATTCAATTATTTTCTTGAAAAAATCAGCAGGTTAGTAAGACATGAACGATTGCGTCTGAAGCCATGCTGAGAGTTACCTATTAACTGATTTAGTTCAAGGAATTCTGCTATTTATCCGTGATCAAACTTTCCATCAATTTTCCAATGACTGAGGTGAAACTAATTGGACGGTATTTAGCGGGACACTTTTGTCTTTTATTTTAAATTGGGGTGACGTTGGCCTCTTTCCATTAAGAGAGGCAGGTGCCATTTGTGAAAGAATGGATGAAAATATTATTTAGACGTTTGGCAATTTTGTTCATAGTCTCTTTCAGTATTCTGGGATGAACTTGGTCTGGACCGGGAGATTTTGTAATTTTCAATATTTTATATATTTAATAACTTTGACAAGAGAAAAGTTCACTGTACTGAGGGCTTCGATTTGTCTTAGCTCTATGACATCCTTAAGATTAGGAATATCCGCATTCTCGAACGTAAAGAATGAACAGAAAATTTGTCTGAGCAGGACATTCATTTTAGTGTCGTCAGTTTCTGGCTCATCAATATCATTTTCAAGAGGGTAATCACAGATCTTGATTTTTTTTCTCGATATATTACTGAAAATTTGTTTTGGATTAGTTTTTAGCGTTGGCCGCTATTTCATTTTCGTAATCCTTTTTCTTTCGTTTCTGGACCGTCTTCAAAAATCCGTCTGCTGATTTTGTCTTTATTTTTTGCAGCATCGTCGTGTGGGTGCTCTTGTTTATTCGTATGCTTTGCTTTCTTTAGCGACTGAAGGCGCTGCAATTCTCATTTTCAGTACTTAATCTGATTTACTGCTGTTCGCCTGTTTTTGCGAGGGACATGGTATTTTTCAATAGTTTGAGGTGTACTCAGAAAATTGCTTAAAGGTTGATTGACATCTTGTCCGAGGGTTATATTTGCTAACGCCATTGCCTCTCTTAAGTTATCAAAGTCAGCTAGTCAAAAGTTAGGGATTTTTTCGCAGTTAATTGACGTTTTCAACTCGAGGTTAATCATAAAACGGATACAGTTGTTGTCGCCATTTCCGAGGGGTTCGCCCACTTCGACGTTCGTGACATGAGAGTCGCTTGCTCTAACTACAAGATCAAAAATATTGCTACCTTATAGTCAGCAAAATCAATCAGGCGTTGGCCAGTGGCCGTACATTCTTCTGCTTCCCAATCGATGTCGGGAATATTGAAGTCTCCTTGTACTATACTGTTTTGTGTTCTGCCCACATCGACGAGGGTGTTGTAAAGATCGATATCATCTGCAACGATGCTCATGAGAGGACGATAAACTAGGACGATAAACTCCATCAATTCACGGTGCGGTTCACGATAACTCACCTCCTTCAATACAAGGTGCAGTTCACGATCACTCACCTCCATCGATATACGGCGCGGTTCACGATGACTCACCTCCATCGATACAAGGCGCGGTTTACGATGACTCACCTCCATTCATACAAGGCTCGGTTCACGATGACTCACCTCCATCAATACAAGGCGCGGTTTACGATGACTTACCTCCATCCATACAAGGCTCGGTTCACGATGACTCACCTCTATCAAAACATAGGCGCGATTCATGATGACTCACCTCCATCAATACAAGGCACTGTTCATGATGACTCCCCTCCATCAATACAAGGCGCTGTTCACGATAACTCCCCTCCATCAAAACAAGGCGCGGTTCACGATGACTCACCTCCATCAAAACATGGCGCGGTTCATGATGACTCACCTTCGAAACAAGGCGCGGTTCACGATGACTCACCTCCATCAATACAAGGCGCAGTTCCCGATGACTCACCTCCATCAATATTAGGTGCGGTCCACGATGACTCACCTCCATCAATACAAGGCGCTGTTCACGACGACTCCCCTCCATCAATACAAGGCGCAGTTCACGATGACTCACCTCCATCAAAACATTGTGCGGTTTACGATGACTCCCCTCCATCGACACAAGATGCGGTTCACGATGACTCACCTCCATCAATACAGTTCAAACCGTATTTCATAAACCGTAGTCATTCCTTACCTAGTAAATGTTGGTTTCATCTGTGTCCGGAAAATACTTCGGCTCAGTTTTTGATAGCCCAACGTGAACCGTTCTCAGCGTCCTAATGAGCCACCAAATATGTTTACCCTTCATATGGAGCATATTCATTTTTTATTGAGGGTGTTCGGCCGACATTTTTTTATTCCATCAAATGCGACGAGTAGGAGACGAGGCCGTGCGACAAGTAGGAGACGAGGCTGTGCGACGAGTAGGAGACGAGGCCGTGCCCACTCATTGAAAGCTGGTCAAATAAAATGATAACGACATCTTCCCACAGGAAACAAGCTCTCAACCGAGAGAAAAAAGATAAGAGTTATATGTCTTAAATGTACATAACACAACCATATGAGATAAACTGATGACCCCTTTGCTCGACGCAAGCAAATAATTCGTAGAAATATTGAAACTCGAAATGTTGCTTTCGTACGGTTCAGAGAAACATTATTACACGGGGTATAAATTGATGAGCACGGGCAGTGGGTAGGTGTTCTGCTGAGTGGTAATGACTGGAAGATCCAATGTTATTGGTTCATCGTCGGTGTGACGTTGGCCGCCAGCGCACGTCTCCTTACTCAACCAAAGCAAACAATCCCAAACAAGACATATGATTATTCGTAGTTATTTTAAAGACAATCATGGACCAACTGCAACGATGTCGTGGACGTGTTATTTTTATTTATAAGCCAGTGGAGCTGAATTCAACAGATATTTTTTTATTAAATTTTTGTATTGGCATACTTTCTCGTGTGACTTCTGAAAGGTTATGATCGGAACACTATTCTAGTCTGAAAGGTAATGTCGGGAACACAAGACCAGTCTATAATGTAATGATTGGAACACAACACTAGTCCAGATTGAACGGTAATGACCGTGGGACTGTTCCAGTAATTTTGTCATGCGTAGGAAAAACACAATTGACCAAACAAAATATGTGGTGGTGATTTTGCTTAATTTCAGTTTCATATTTGTTCGAAAATCTCAGATCATTTACTTGCCAGCAGGAATCCTCCTCCCGACACTATTAAATTATCGACCTATTATATGCCCACGTATATTTTATAATAAAAACTGAGAAGTTACAATAATGGAAGCGGGGACCATATTGTTAGCACAAATTTTATAATGAGAGGTGGATAAGAGGCTATCCTAAAATAAATTCAGAACCCTTACATATCCCTCATTCTGTTCTATCTAATATTCAAAGGAAATCTGAGGAAGGCGGACGAACTGCACTATATGAACGAAGACTCTTAGTCATGAAATCGTTGTCATGGCCGTGCGGATAGTGCGGATAGCGGATATATATATGTAT
>SDVV010018191.1:0-13815 GCA_016164225.1 Gammarus roeselii
CTTTCCAGAACATCTTTTTGTTCTCCTCAAAATTCTGGCACAACCGTCTGCCCCACCTGGCATCAGCGTCCCTTTTGGCTCTCCTCACCACCCGCTCCACCTCGTTTCTCCTCTCTTTGTACCTTTCACAAGCCACCTCAGACTTTACCTGCAACCACTCCTCAAACGCACCTCTTTTCCGTGCCACCGCCAGTTTGACCTCCTCGTTCCAAGACTCACAGCCTTTCCTCCTGCACCCGCCCACACGGCGGCACCACACAGCTTCTTCGCACATCTCAGCAACGCATCCCTTAACGTCACCCATTCTTCCTCCACATCTCTCAGATCCTGTCCTATCACGTTATATTCTTCCTCCAACGCCTGCTGGAACTCCTCGGCTCTACTTTTCACATTCAGTCCACTCACTTTCACTACCTCTCTTCCTCTTCCCACTCGTTTGTTGCCCTTCCACTTATGCTCCACTCTTAATCTACCTTTCACCAGCAGATGGTCAGACACTCCTCCAACCTCCCCTCTCAACACCCGCACATCCAACAGCCTCCCCACCACTCTCCTCGATATCAGCACAAAATCCATCAGTCTCCACCATTGCACCATGGGCCATCCTTACCCATGTGTACTTGTGAATATCTCGCTTCTTGAACAAACTGTTCCCGACCACCAACTCCCGCTCCATACACAGATTATCAGGTTTTCTCCACTGTCATTTCTACCGGGAACGCCATACCTTCCCATCACATTCTCCACCATTTCATTTCCAACTCTCGCATTAAGGTCACCCAGTGCAACTACATTGAAATGACCTCCAAAACTCTCAATACACTCACTCAGGTCAGACCAGAATTGCTCCCTCTCCTCTTCACTCCTCTTGCTGCCAGGTCCGTGAGCACTCACAAATGCCCATCTTTCTACGCTCAACTTAACTTTCACCCACATCAATCTTGAGGACACCTCCTTCCATTCGGTAGAGCTACTAGCCAACCCATCACTCGATATCAAGACCACACCTTCTCGTGCCCTACCCTCCTCTACACCAGACTTTCTTCCACTTACAACACCAAACTCACATTCGCCCTTACCTTTCAACTTCGTCTCACTCATCCGCCAACACATCAAACTTCCTCCTCACAAACATCTCACCAATCTCCCTCTTCTTTACATGCTTTTTGGTCAATGTATATTTGGCAGTCACGGTCGCCTGAGTCATGAGCACTGGAAGTAGTTTGGAACGGATAGCAGTTTTTCCTGTCTAGCTCGCCGGCGCACCTCTAACAACGCTGAGGTATGTACGGCTTGCAGTATTTGATAACGTAGCCGTATTCAAGGCATTCTTTGCACATTGCAGGCTATGTCGTAACTGGGTACGTTTTTGTTTTGCCCTTTACACTTGGGATTTCTATGAATTCCGAAGCGTCGGGTCTTGGGAAGGTGATTTGATATGCGGTAGAACGCGAGTTTCGTGATTTGATACATGTTGCTAGAGAAACTTCGGTAACTTCGTAATCCTTTTCTAAACCTGCTGCAAAAGCGTTCTGGTCAGTTTTGGGTGTATAGTAGGAAGTGTGTATAATTTGTTTTGTATCGTTGAAAGAAGGATGTAATTCAACATTTTCTTTGTGTTTCATTTTGATCGTAATTTTTTGTATTGCGTTAGTTTGTTCAAGTTTTACGAGGTGGGCCAGATACTGCTTTCCTGTCGTTGTAAGTTCCGGTTTACCTCCTAGTTGCTGGGAGAGTGAGTTCATCATAATGAAAGGATTCGTTTAGGTAGCAACTTGACTTGCACCGCTATCTATGAGCGTTATGAGAAAGTGCGCATTGAACGATGATGCTATTTTCTCTTGGGTATAAGGGTTAGTCTCGGAGGAGTGCATCGAGGCCATAGCCTCTCGTTGCCCGACCCTGTGATCTATCTGGAATTGGGGAATTCCTTGTTCTATTTAATCTTGGAGGCAGTCTTTGTTTCCCGTGGGGTGGCCGTTTACTTTGCAGTAAAAGCAGTGAGATTCTTTGGAGGGCACGACTGGGCATCGTCCCGTCTGTTATTTTCGTCTTGGGAGCAGTGTGAGCAACTTTTCTTACCATGATAATCTCTGCTTATGGGCCTGTTTTTCTGGCATTTATAACATCGCATCGGACGTCTGTCGAAGGTTGTAACCTTGGTTTTAGTGTCGAAAAACGGTATATCTGTTATTTAGGTGGGGTAGGGCAGAAGGGCTGTGGTGGTGTTTCTTTAGGTGTGATTTTTGTTTCGACCACAGTCTTCGCATTGAACGAGTCCAGTGATGAACACATCAGCTTTCACCTTCGGGAGATTCTCAATGTAAATCAAGCCTGAACTCGTAGAGAACGATGGGTGTGGTATGATCATGCATGACTTATGGCATATTTTGGTCTTGGAGAGTATAGTGTCGCTTTGAAGTATCTACTCTGATGGTGAAGCTTTCGTCACCGCTGGCAGTGATGGTTAGAACTGGACGGTCAAGTAATGGAGCCCAGTTCTTCTCGTAAGTGTATGGACAAATATCCGGTCTGTCCTTGGCGTCAATGTAAATTTCCATTGTTCGTGAAAGTTGGGACCGTTGTTGAACAGGTTGTGTTCATTAAATGGCGAGTACTGCTTCTTCCTTGCAGCCCTCGGAGCTCGGTTGGGGTGTTTGTGGGGCAGAGTCGTCGAGGTTGTCATCGGATGTGGAGGTAAAGGCACTCGCGTAGGTTGCGGGTTCCATGGTTTGTCGATGAGTTCGTGTATTCGAAGAGATATAGCTTTGACATGATACTCGAGTCTCGTTAGGCGATCGTCGATTCTGCTGGCTTCTGCTGTGAAGTCTTCAGGTTCCTGGTCGGAGAGGCCGTTCGCTTGGCTTAGAGAATTAATTTTCGCGAATGGTTCTGGTCAACATCGCGACGCTCTCATTGGTCCGGTCGTCCTCGGCTGATGTGGCGCTGTTCGTCTTGGAGAGGCTGATGTTCTTTGCTGTTAGGATCCCGGTCTTCGTCACTCCGGAGGGTATGCTGGCCCCTCTTGAATGTTATTTTTTCATGTCCTTTTATCAGACCCCTGGGTTACGTCAGGGACTAGAGTGGCTCTCTTGAAAGCCTCTTGACCGGCGATTTTTCTTATAACAATTGTTGACATACGCCTTACTACATTGACATTCTTTCTCTATATCTTCAAACGTAGCAAAATTCAAAGAGTTGATTAAATTTAGAAGCTCTGTTTGAACAGTATGCTTCCCACAGACTAATTGCAATGCTTGTTCTCTTCCTTTCTGGCTACATCTATGCACGTCAAAAATCCACCAATAGATTTACAGGTATAGACGGAAAAAAGGCCGAATCCCCCAGAAAGGGAATAGCCAAAAGCAAGATGCCTCTCACACTCATCTCGTGCCCTCACACGCACACATACATAGCCCTTTGGCGTTTAAGAGTCCGGCCAGAACCCGCAGCACACTTCGGGTCAGGAGTGAGTTTCGAGATCAGTGTCAGTTGTAGGGCCCGAGTGTTTGCCGGTTTATCCCCGCTATGTCTGAGTTACCGGGCTCTTTCCCACCTATGTCTAACTCGTTTGGCAACGAGACGCCAAGGGTGTGAAAACACATCACAACCAGCACATCAGAGCTGCGACAATGCTCATCCATTTACAAACTTTCTACGCTCAAGCGCTAAATTCACGCTTACTTCTTTTCTTCATAAAGCCTGCCTCACGCCATCCATCCACCCAAACGTTCACTCATCTCCGTTTTCATCGTCTCATCCTCACCATGTGCCCTGACGTCAGAACAGGTAAAATTACTGTCCTTAAACTTCCTCACCATCGTAGTCATAATTGATCCTTTCCATCAGCGCCACTCCGGTCATACCCCTCAAATATTCCATTTTGAAAACATTCAACCTTTTCCTCTGTTCTCGACCCTCACGTCGCATCCTCAAGAGCACATTTGGAACAGCTGCCCCCTCATAAAACCTTCAATTTCCAAAAGTCGTTGCATCCCCAGGAGCATAGTTGGAACAACTGCCCCCTCATACAACCCCAAATTCCCAAAAGTTCAACCTTCCCAAGAGAGCCCATGTACTTAAAACATCGAACTTCTTTCAAAACGGCATCAGTTAGAAGAACACAATCTGCTTGCATTTACAATTCTTGAATATCTCATTACTATACTTTTAACGGCATTTACTGCAGCTTCCTTTCCTCACACGCTACCAAACTCCAACACAAGCCTACACACAGCTTCTCTTTCGAATCTGCCACCAGTGCCGTATCGTCCGCCAATAGTAACCTACTGATCTGTCAACTCAACTCATTTGCTCACTCCATCCATGTAGAGATTGAACAGTAAGGGAGACATATCGCAACCTCGTATCAGTGCCACTTGTAAACCTATTGAAGAAGTGCTAAGACCAACGCACTGCGTTGCAAAGCATCACCATATTTTCTGTTCGAAGAATGAAAAAAAAGTTTGCTCGAAATTATACATTTGTAATTTTAATATGGAAGTAAGCGGGATCAAATTTACTCGGAAGCCTTAAGCATGGTTCCAAGGATGAAGCGCCTGAGCGCGTTGCTGGCCAGAAAAAAACGTAAAGTGCACGCACCTCAATTTGTGTATGTACGTGTCGTTGTTGTTGGCGTGTCTAGCAGCAGCGTCGACTGGAGCAGACACGGTGGTCGCGGCCTCTAGCGACGGTGTCAGTAGGAAGGACTTCAACGGCTCGCTTCGGTCGCGGTCGTCGTAGTCAGAGTTGAGGGCCTGGATGAGACAACAATTCAATCGAAAAAACAGAGAAAGAAAAAGTAATGGCTGACCTTGAAGACAGTTTCAGCTAGACTGCCATCAAGACATTCACTACAGCCGTCACAACATTCATTTACGAGAAATAATAAAAAGAAATAGGTGGAAGCAATTCTACTCATATTAAAGGCATTATTTCTGAAACTGTCAAGGGACCGCCTATGAGTAGAAAGCCTCAGCTTGTCTAAACCCTCTAAAGGAACTCGGTCCTTCGATTGCAAAGCATATTCACGAACTTGAGTATGGCTCAGCCAAGATGCCACCATGATAACTCACCAGGATGGTCCCCTCGCAACTGCATTGAAAGGGCTCCATCACCACTGGGCACAAAGAACTGCATCACCACTGCAAAGAATCGACCTCACTGCCACTGCAGCATGATGAATCCATCTTCAACAGAACTTAAAATCTGGGCCTGGAACGAACCCAGACATTGTCCGCAATAGAGGAACAATCATGTCTCCAAGCATTATCTTACTTGTAAAACCTGATGTTTGGCAATTACAACTTACAGATATAGACAGACACTGTGCCAAATCCCCCAGGATGAGGGGTGACTGACGGCAAGGCGCATCACACACCGTCACACAACTTCACCTCTTTACGTTAAAGGGCCCAGCCAGAAACCCAACACTCACACTTTGGGTCACGACAGCTGTCCGAGGCCCATGTCAGCAGCAGGGCCCGACAGCGTGACTGGTTTACCCTCGCCGCGTCATGATGACCACCCCCCAATTTACGGCCATCCCGTTTCTCGACGAGCCGCCAAGGGCCGGAAGGCACATCAGGGCAGCATAAAAAATCAACCACCACTGCACCATGAGTCATCATTGCCCAGGTGTACTTGTGGATATCTTGATTCCTGAACATGCTGTTTCCGACCACAAACTCCTGCTCCATGCAAAGATCTATCAGGTTTTCTCCACTCTCATAACTTCTGGGAATGAGATACGTCCTTTCACATTCTTCACCAATACATCTCCAACTTTCGCATTTAGGTCACCCTGCATTACCACATTGAATTGACTTCCAAAACTCTCAATACACTCACTCATGTCAGTCGAAAATTGCTCCTTCTTCTCTTCACTTCTCTCGCTACCAGGTCCGTACGCACTCACAAATACCCATCCTTCTACGCCTAACTTAACTTTTCCACATCAATCTTGCGGACACCTACTTCCACTCGGTAACGCTACTAGCCAACCGATCACTCAATATCAACACCACACTTTCTCGTGCCCAACCTTCCTCCACACCCAACTTTCTTCCACTCGTCACACCTAGCTCACATTCGCCTTTACCTTTCAACTTCGTCTCACTCAGTGTCGACATATCAAAGTTTCACCTCAAAAACATCTCACCAATCTTTCTTTGCGCTACTTCATATGTTCTACAACCACGCACATTTAGCGACCCTAACAATAGGGTTCTCGATTACAACTTATATTGAAATAAATAAAAATCTAATTTCAGTGTAATACTCAGAATTAGCTTTGCAATGGTGTTTTGCATGACCCTAATTACAAAAAGAGATAATGAATTATACATTTAAAAATCATAAGAAATTTTGAAAAAATATTCATTGAATATGTTACAGTTCACAGGAGCTTTGATATTGTGTATTTCATCATTGCGTTCCTATTCCTCATCCACCCAAAATCGCAGGAGAAGACAATATTGGTATTCGATTTAAAAAAATCGATTGTAGTGCTGCGCATGAGCTTCCAAATTTTGTATTGCATGTCATACAGATACAGACACCTGGCCGGATGCCCAATGAAGAGGGATGGCCGACAGCAATGCGCATCTCACACTCCTTTCATACACTCGCACAACTAAACCCTTTAGCCCCAAAGGGTCCGGCGGGAAGATCCTGCAACACACACTCCGGGTCAAGACAGCCGTCCGAGGTCAGCAGCAGGGCCGGACTGAGTGACTGATATACCCTTGCTGCGTCATAGTGACTGGGCCCCCTGACTCACGACCAGCCCGTTTCTCAACGAAATGACAAGGGCGGGAAAACTCATCCATCAGGGCAGCAACATTCAACCATTCTCCACTCATACCTATCCATTGTACGCTCTCTCGCAACCTCCACACTCATGTCTCTGCTTCCTAACGCCTGCTTCGCGCCAATCATCCACCCAAACTTCGGTTTACCTCCACTCACCTTCGCCTTCATCACACCTTTCACTCGTCTCCCATCATTCATCCCCACCATGTACCCAAACTATCTCAGAACACGCGAATCTACTCTGTCCTCTAACTTTTCACCATCCACGTTCAAATTCGAACAACATCATTATTGATTCTGGCTTCCTGGGTCAATCCAGCCATGCCCTTCAAACATTCAATCTCAACAACATCCAACTTTATTTCCACTTCTGCTCTCACCCCCCAAATTTTAACTCCAGGAAGCGCAGTTGTGACAACTACCACCTCATACACCCTTCTCTTTATTTCTCTCTCCAACGTCCTACAGCTCATTGCACTCTTCAGTGGACCCAACACTTTACATCCTCCTTCGCTCGCGACTTCACCTCTGTTTTCACTAGTGTAGTCTTTTCCAAATGGAAGCTAAGTACGTAAAGCTGTACTTTCTCCAATGCCTCACCATTTAGAAGGGCGTTAAGTTTGCTTGCATCAACATTCCTCCAACATCTCATTACGTATCTTTTACTCCTGTTAACTTGAAGCTTCCTCCTTTCACACACTCTACCAAAATCCAACACTAGCCTACATAATTTATCCTCCGAATCCGCCACAATGCCATATCAATCGTGAACAGTAACTGACTGGACTGCCAACTACGCCCAGTCTCTTTCTACAGCTCAGAGCCATGACTCGTTACACTCGCGTTCACCACCCTGACCACTCCATCCATGTAGAGATTAAACAGTCAGGGAGATATAACGCAGCCCTGTATCAGCCCCACTTCCACTGTGAATCAAGCACTCACCTCGCTCCCCACTCTGCCACATGCTCTGCTGTCAACATAGAAACTTTGGGCCGCTTTCAACAGATTTCCGACCCACTACATACAAACGCAACACCGTCCACAGAGCTTCTTTGTGGTAGGTCTTTTCCAGATACATGAAGGCCCAGAATACATCCTTTCCCATCGCAAAGTACTTTTCATAGACTTAAATGAGTAAGAAGACAACAACAGGACTTTTGAGCCAAACTGGGGTGTCTTTTGACAGCAAGAAGCTTAGTTCTGGAGTAGAGCTTCTACGACAGCATCATGTGTCCGTGCATTTTTCTGTGTCGATAGATCAAGACAGGGAAGGGTTGTAGAAGGCAATAGCATTTAACAAACAATACTCTAAACCAATGAAATCAGTCCCTGAGGAGAAAGCCATCTACCATCGATCTTCATCTGAGATTGCCACAGTTTTCTTCTTTGTTTAACAAATTCTGACCGGTGCCATTGTCAGACATCATTTTGCAACAAGCAGGTACCAAAGCCGGGGACCTTTTTTACACAGCTAGTGACACCGCCAGGCACTAAATAACCGTACGTGTGTCGATGATGGACACAGTTTTTTTGACGAATATTCTTGTACGAGTGCTATAGCTGGGAGCTATTTAGCAGCGATTTTGGTAGAATTTCTCAAGCCATGGCTTCTACTCGTCTCCCTGCCAAATCTGATCGGCACACCCTCAACCCCCCTGAAGCCACACGTATGTACAGTCTCTAATCCTTATGATCGGCACTCTCCCGTACAACTTACAGACAACACAGAGCAAACTGATACCAGAGTTGCAATATTCACTTTAAGTGCTTCTGCCTTACACAGCGGGACAATGCAAACACTGCACCACTTAATCAGCACAACACTTGACATATATAGATTCAGTAACCTCAACAGCGGTTCCACAATCATCCCTCCACCCCTTTTCAGGCACTCAGTAGCCAGACCATCGAAACCAGAGGCTTCCCTGCTTTCATCTACTCAACCGCCTCCTGCACCTCTTCCTTAGACATGTCCGCAACAAATCTCTCTCCCAAAACTGGCATCCGTGCATCACCACTTAGAGCAACAATGTCAGCCTCTCTGACATCCTCCATATCACTACTTTCAGCCAACAACTGGCCGTTTTCATCATTCACTACTTTCTCCTCGGTTTCCCCTTTTCTCACCCTCTTCACTTCATTCCAGAAAATCTTTAGTTTTCTCTCTCAAAATTTGGCATAATCGCCTGCCCCAAGCAGCATCAGCGCTCCTCCTTGTTTGTTTTCTTCATCGCACGCTTCACCAATTCCCGAGTGCATGCCAAAAAAAACTACAAAACCGTTGAAGACCAGATACCAAAATTGATACCTAATCCAAATAAACCTTCATACTTTTTCAAACTACAAGAGAGAAGAATGGAACGAACCCTAACTCTTCAAGACTTTATCACTCATACACACATCAATTGACACTTCCTTGTTCCACCACTTGCAGCCTTTCCCTCTGCACCCGCCCACACGACGCGCACCACACACCTTCTTCGCACATCTCAGCAACGCATCCCTGAACGCCTCCCATTCTTCCTCCACATCTCTCAGGTCGTGTTCTCTCACGTTGTTATATTCTTTCCTCAACGCCTGCTGGAACTCCTCGGCTCTACTTCTCACATTCAGTCCACTAACTCTCACTACCTCTCTTCCTCCTCCCCCTCGTTTGCTGCCCTTCCACTTCTGCTTCACTCTTAATCTACCTTCCACCAGCAGATGGTCAGACACTCCTCCACCCTCCCCTCTCAACACCTGCACATTCAACAGCCTCCCCACCACTCTCCTCGGTATCAGCACAAAATCCATCCGTGCTCTCTCCACCATTACACCATGAGCCATCCTTACCCATGTGTACTTGTGAATATCTCGCTTCTTGAACAAACTGTTCCCGACCACCAACTCCTGCTCCATACACAGACCTACCAGGTTTTATCCACTGTCATTTCTACTGGAAACGCCATACCTTCCTATCACATTCTCCACCACTACATCTCCAACTCTCGCATCAAGGTCACCCAGTACAACTACATTGAAATGACCTCTAAAACTCTCAATACACTCACTCAGGTCAGTCTAGAATTGCTCCCTCTCCTCTTCACGCCTCTCGCTGCCATGTCCGTAAGCACTCACAAATGCCCATCTTTCTACTCCTAATTTAACTTTCACCCACATCAATCTTGAGGACACCTCCTTTCATTCGGTAGCGCTACTAGCCAACCGATCACTCAATATCAAGACCACACCTTCTCTTGCCCAACCTTCCTCCACACCAGAATTTCTTCCTCTTACCCTAGGTGTAGGGAATTTCTTGCATGAGAACAGCAAGAATGGAAAGAAGAAGAAATAGCCGTAGAAAGAGGTTGCATGAAAGAACGAGCGCAACTTGGCTGTTATTTGCCACCCGAAAGGAGACTAGTTAGAACGGGTATGTGAATGTTTGAGTGAGTGTGTCTGTGTGTGCATGCATGTGTACGTGTGTATGTGTGCAGAAACTATTAGGAGAGTTGTTAATAATGAGTCTGAGACAAGTTCAAGGAAATTTGAACTAAACACAAGATGCAAATGAGGTAAATAAAAAGTCAAGCAAATCAGGATAGGAGAGAAAAGGGAAGACAGTAAAGGGTGAAGAAGAGGGGAGTCAGAAGGGAAATAAGGGTGTTCGTCCCCCCCCCCGGTTGGACCGTGACTCCGTGCGGCCCGTGAACCTAATAGATGTCTAGGGGGGGACAGCTTGTTCAAGAAGCAAGACATCCACAAGTACTCATGGGTAAGGATGGCAAATGGTGAAGCGGTGGAGAGAGCGCTGATGGATTTTGTGCTGATTTCGAGGAGAGTAGTGCGGAGGCTGTTGGATGTGCGGGTGTTGAGAGGAAATGGTAGAGGAGTGTCTGACCATCTGCTTGTGGGGGAAGATTGAGAGTGGAGCTTAGGTAGAAAGGGAACAAAGGAATGGGAGGAGGTAGAGAGGTTGTGAAAATTAGTGAGCTGAATGAGAAAAGCAGAGCGGAGAAGTTCCAGCGGGCGTTGAGGGAGGAATTTGACAACGTGAGAGGGCAGAACCTGCAAGATGTGGAGGAAGAATAGGAGACGTTCAGAAATGCCTTGTTGAGATGTTCAAGAAATGTGTGTGGTGTGCGAAGTTTGGGCGGGTGCAGACGCAAGGGCTGCGAGTGGTGGAATGAGGAAGTCAAACTGGCGGTGGCGCAGAAGAGAAGAGATTTTGAGGAGTGGTTGCAGGCGAAGTCGGTGGAGGCCTATGACAACTATAAGGAGAAGAGGAAGGAGGTGAAGCGAGTGCTGAGGAGAAATAAACATTACCCTGATGCCAGGTGGGGCAGACGGTTGTGCCAAACCTTTGAGGAGAACAAAAAGATGTTCTGGAAAGAGGTTAAGAGGGTAAAAAAGGGAGGGACCGGAAAGGAGGAGGCGGTGAAAGATGAGAACGGCCAGTTGTTGACGGAAAGTGGTGGGCCGAGTATTTTGATGAATTGTTAAATGTCGAGGATGACAGAGAGGCTGACATTGAAGCTGGTGGTGGTGGTGCGCGGATGCCGGTGATTGGAGCGAGACTAGCTGCGGACATTACTAGGAAAAGCGATGAAAGCAGGGAAAGACCCTGGTTTGGATAGCGTTGCGACTGAGTGCCTGAAAAAGGGTGGAATAACGTTTGTCGAATGATTGGTGAAGCTACTGAACATAAGTTTAGTGGCGGGCGTGGTGCCGATTGAGTGGTGCAGTGCCTGCATTGTCCCACTGTATAAAGGCAAAGGAGATACAAATGAATGCTGCAACTCAAGAGGAATCAGTTTGTTGTGTGTGGTAGCTAAGCTGGATGGCAAAGTGCTGATCAAAAGGATTAGAGAATGTACGGATTGCGAAATTGGAAAGGACAATGCGGCTTTAGGAGTGATAGAGGGTGTACCTATCAGATTTTTGCAGTGAGACAGGTCTGTGAGAAGTACCTTGCAAAGGGAAAGGATGTGTTCTGGGCCTTCATGGATCTAGAAAAAGCATACGACTGGATTGATAGGGAAGCGCTGTGGAGAGTGTTGCGCTTGTATGGAGTTGGCGGAAAGCTGTCGAAAGAGGTGCAGAGTTTCTATGTTGGCAGACGAGCATGTGTCAGAGTGGGAAGCGAGGTAGTGATTGGTTCACAGTGAAAGTGGGTCTGAGACAAGGCTGCGTGATGTCTCCTTGGCTGTTCAATCTCTATATGAATGGAGTGGTCAGGGAGGTGAACGCGAGTGTGCTGGGTCGTGGCTTGGAGCTGATGGAAGCGAATGGGCGGAGTTGGCAGTTGAGCCAGTTGCTGTTTGCGGTGGCGGATTCACAGGAGAAACTATAAAGGCTGGTGTCTGAGTTTGGTAGAGTGCGTGAGAGGAGGAAGCTCCTAGTAAACGTAGGTAAAAGTAGTGATGAGATGCTCGAAGACTGCCGATGCAAGCAGTATTAGTGTCCTCCTAAATGGAGAGTTGTTGAAAGAAGTTGAGTGTTTTAAGTATCTGGGCTCCCATGTGGAGAAGACTGAACTATTGGAAACTGAGGTGAAGTGGCGAGTGAAAAAGGTTTGTAAAGTGTTGGGTGCACTGAAAAGCGTAATGTGCTGCAGGACGTTGTGGATGGAGAGTGTCGTTGTCCCAACTGTGCTGTACGGAGCTCAGACTTGGGAGGTGAGAGCAGAGGAGAGAAGAAGGGTGAATGTTTTCGAGATGAATTGTTTGAGGAGCATGGCTGGAGTTTCGGAGAGAGAGGTTCACAGACGACGTGGTTCGAATCAGAACGGGGACGGTGAAGAAGTTAGAGGACAGAGTTGATTCGCGTGTTCTGCGATGGTTCGGGCACGCAGTGAGGATGAATGAGGGGAGATTGGTGAAAATGGTGTGGAAGGCAGAGGCGAGTGGACGTAGGCCTAGAGGGAGACCGAAGTTTGGGTGGATGGATGGTGTGAAGCAGGCGTTAGGAATGAGAGACCTGAGTGTGGAGGTAGCGGGAGAGGGTGCACTGGATAGGCGTAAGTGGAGAATGATAGTGAACGGATGAGTTTTGACGCTGCCCTGATGTGCGTTCCCGCCGAGAGGGGGGGACCATTATGACGCGGCGGGGGTAAACCAGTGAAAACTGTCAGGTCCTGCTGCTGACAACGGATCCTCGAACCCCACTCGCAACCCAGAGAGTGTGTTGCGGGGTTACCGGCCGGACCCTTTAGCACAAAAGGGCAAAGTTGTGTGAGGGTGAGCGTATGAGGGCGTGAGGGGCTCATTGCCGTCGGTCACCCCTATTCTGGGGGACTCGGCCTAGTGTCTGTATCTGTGAGACGATGATGGGATGGGGTGGCTATCACTCAATAATGTGTTCGACGCACTCCCAAAAGGATTACAATCTGGAACGGCTAAGCGAGGTCACGACGGAGGTGCACTTGGTGCCCTAATGAAGGCATCAGAAGGACATTTGAGTTGGTGAGTAACCTGGCTAGCCTGCGCGGCCACCAAGGAAAATCTTGGTTGGGCTTGAAGTAGAGCGGGGTTTGGTCGTTGGTGACGGATCATGGGTTTTTATCTTGTGCGGCCGGCGATGGGTGCGCTGAGGTAGGAGTTTTTCTTCATGTGGTGCTGCCTCCAGCAAAGGCAGTTCGTCGTCCAGATTCAGGTCTGGGACTCCCATTGCGTCGAGTAGTAGTAGTAGTTTCCCTCGCGCTCCACCGGTTGCCCTCAACGCGAAGTCGTCGCACGAATCCACCTAGGGCCCCTGCGGGCGTCTAACAATACATAATTATATAACTAATACAAAATAGATCACCATGAAAGAAGAGCAAAGATAAATAATAGCGCCCACGAAATAAGAAATACTAAAATAAAGTGTTGATGGTCTATAAAATGAATAATCATATATCCACCCCAATGCATGTAGGAAACCAAGGTCCTCATTCTCAAACATCATCTTGGTATGAGGGGCTCAATTATTCAACATCGACAACATACTTTGGCTCTCTTTACATGACTATTCCCCGTCCTG
>SDVV010018192.1:0-13815 GCA_016164225.1 Gammarus roeselii
TCTAATACTAGACACAGCTATTAAACATGATGGCAGAGTAACCGCTTGCCTAACATTGTAAACAGTTATTAAACATGATGGCAGAGTAGCAGCTTGTCAAATACTGTATGCAAGTTCACAACTACGAAAGCTTCAGTAATCGCATGCAGTATAAGAAAGTGTCTCCAGGTAAGCAAGCAACTGATTGCATAACTACTGTCGAAGAGAGCAACTCACCCCGATGGTACGTTCATAATTTAGGATTTTTGCAATCACCAAATTCTAACAGTCTTGGAAAACTGTTTCGAGACTGTTCCATGGCAATACAAATTATTGTATTTTGCCCTCATGATACTTATTTACGCAGTATTCCTATTTACGTATGATTTAGGTAATCCATTCACCCCTCGTTATCGTACATTTCTTGGGATAAGAACTGAAAACTCATTGTCAGACGATGGAAATAAATGGTTTAATTATAATAGTAATTTAATTTCCTGAAAATATAGTGATGAAATTCATAATCGAGGAAGCTTGCAGATTTTCTTTTCGTCTTATTTTTCGATAAGTTTATATGTTTATCACGTGACAACGCTCCCTTATCACTTGTGGGGGATTATACTAACTTTCTCAATTAAGGAACTCCCTTGTGTTCGTCCAGTTCTTCACGTCCAAATACCAATTTAGTTTGTATACACTGAGTCGTAGTGATAATGTGGTAGTTTGATTTGTATATGTTCAGAAATCTGAAGATGCTTCATGGTAGGTGCGAAAACGGTTGAATTAAATAATATCGATATGACGTACTTATGACTAAAAAATCCAAATAAATGAGATATAATTGAGAAGATTAAATTAATTCAAAGATGTAAATAAAACGATTAAGTCTTTAGTAAACATTTGGGAATAATTATGTTTCATTTTTTGATCAGAATATCTATGGGGATGATCCGTGTTGTCTTGTTATTTTCACACTGGATTGGCAAGTGCTTCACCTGAAAACTAGCTATTATCACAACATTAAGACACTCAACGATTGACTATTTGGCCTGCTGCCACACATCCACGTTGCCGATATTCTGTACAAATGGCATTTCCGGATCGATATATTTTCCCTAATGGATTAAAAAAATCATAATCCCAGAAAACATTCGTTTGCCTAACTAGTTATACCTGCAATCCCGCATTCGCACCAATCAAAGTGTTGTGTGTACGGACATGTCATTGTTCACTGAACTATCTATAATTCCGTCCATCGTGTTTGCATCCGAACGCAAGTGTGTGGATAATATTACGTCTGTCAAAGTTCGGTCAAAGTATATCGTAGACCTCATTATTCAGTCAACCTCTTTATGGTGGTTGATTGAATAAGTAATCTGCACTGACTATAATGTCCGAGTGTCCGCTGCGTAGCATGTCAATTCCATGACGTAATGAACAGCAATGTTGTAAAGTTTAATCGACAGTTTGGTGATGTGGTTTAAATTATACCTGCCGTTGCGAGTTTATAAAGCGTGGAGGGTTATGCGATTTCCTGTGGTCAGACCCTCTGCTCTTGTTATTGTTGACAATATCGTAGCTTGTGGTGCATATACAATATTATTCAACAGAACGACACTGAAAGCAGGAAGATTTCATCCATCCCTAAAACAGCTGGCCTTTGTTAACTTGATAAGCTTGTCTGTCAAATGCACGATTAATTCATGTATGGCCAGCATCTCCTACGATCCTGACATTTCCGTCTCACGGGCTGCGACCCCATACCCAAATTAATACCAGCTTTTACAGCATGACATGAACTTTTAAATATTATTCGTGCGGGAGCAACAGTAATTCGTAATTAGTCGTCATCGGCAAAGTTTTCCATTTAAATGGCTTATAATACTGCCTCGGGAGAGAAATTTGGTAGCCTGTTTTACTTTGAGTTAGAAACGTTGAACAGAATCGAACGTTTCAGATGCAGACACAACATTAGTGGCTGAAAACAACGATGGTGCGTGGGAGTGCAGAGAGTACGTGTACAAAATATCAGGGTGACGTCACAATGGGATATCTCTCAATCGTTGTCAAATTTCCAGCGTATCATCCTGATGCAGATTTGAACATCTCGACTTAAAAACTATTTCTGAAAATATAGGTGATTATGTTGGTTTATGTCCGAGATTTAAAAGTCAATTCAGTTCAAGTGATGGACGGCTTCATACTTTATCGTGAGCATCGCGTGGGGTGCTGGACACACTTGATGGCAGCGTCGAAATGTTTTGATGTTGCACTCAACGTAGAGCCGAAGGCCCGATCATTTCAGCACTCAGAACACCACCAAAATTACGGAATGAGTAAATTGCCTTGTCGCTACACACTGCTTCTTTCTTTTATTAAAATCTATGACTTTTCAAGCGTGAATGAACATGTCATTTTCTCATGCATGAATAAGCTGATCATTTTCCCTATCAGCTACAAAAAGGTCTGAATAAGCAGTAGAAGAGGGAATAATTCAAGACAACCTGATGGCATTGTAAATAATGTTATTTTTGTATGAAATTTGCCTGATGCACGGGAGCCTGAAGCAGCTGTAAATGAAAACGTGAGCGACTATGTTGTGACTGATGAAACGGTCTTAGAGAGAGAAGAAAAAGCGTGCTAAGAATACGATGTCATTTTATAATTCCAACAAACAAGTGATCGGATATAATACATAAAAAAATAATATACAATTACAATTATTACGATTGTATGTGTAATGTTTTTTGAAATCATCATCAACAAAATTATTGCACTATCATTTCCAATATTCCCAATTTTCCACCGATAAGTCGGTCCAGTGCCGGTCAATGCCGACCAGTGCCTTGCTGCCAAGCAGAAATTTTATTTGTAACATCGTTTGGGAAACTTTTTTGTTTTCTCAAGACGATCTCAATCACTGTACGCTCTTTTTTCGTCAATTACCTGTTGCTTGTTAGGTTTTCCTTCCTGGGAATTTTGAGCAAAGTAATTCCTGTAACACGATGATATTCAACTTCCGACTATTGATGTTGATCTCAGTACTAATGAACATTCTAATGATGTTTGAATTCTTTGCTCATGACTCCAATATTAGGCGTGGTCACATCGAGGAAATTAATCGTTCTAGTAACAATTATTACAATTTTTCCATATTATGAACACTCTAACCTTATCATCCTGTTTCTCCCGGCATACTTCAGAATAGCTCTGTCATGTATTCAACTTGTCAATAGCTACGTCCACCCCATTAAACAAATTAGACACAACCTGATGCTTGCCTGTTGAACAACAATGCCTTTGCCAAAGTTCCCTGAACTCATCAAAGAGGTTGTCTTTAATCTCTAGATTATTCCTTAATAATGCGAGTTCAAAGGATCCAAAAGCAAGAAGTAGTGTCAAAACTTGGAGGGGAAAAAAATCGACCTTTGTAATGCTACGTTACGTAGGTTGTATTCAACATTGGTTTGAAGGGTGAGTTCTGGTCAGTTTTTTTGTTTCATCTGTGAAACAAAACTTGAGTTTAGTTTAGGAAGGGAGGTTTGCTTAGTGCGGCTCCGATGACTTTGTTAGCCCCACCCAAAAAGGCTGGGCTTAACTCAGTCTCAATTCAAGTGTGGAGGACTGTGTGTCTAAATTATTGAAATCCTTACATTGCCATACAGAAATTAATATCACACTCATAATTGATTGCATCCCACAAAAAAAATCGCAAAGAGGGCATGGTTTCGGAGGTCCCATTGCTTGGTGAGCCACGGGTGTGCATGACACATGCAACATAAAAAAGATTCGTTTTATCATGTTCTTAATGAGTGTCCTGGTTTATTTTTTTTCGAAACCGCATATAAAATATAAATAAAAATTAAAAAGTTTATCCAGTCACAGATGGTATGTTCTTAGATTGAAATAATAAATTTATTCATAGTAAATCTAAAATAGGTAAAATGACAAGCTTAAAAATTGTAACTAAGTAGTTGGAGCTGTGTGCGAGCGGCAGGGGGCCATTTTAGTATCCTAGCTGGACATACGAACACGACTATTGCCGATATATGTCATGACAAGAGAGCTATAAGGGTGACTTTTAATGTACACAGTAGATACGCACAGTCTCCTGTTGACATAAGGTGTTGCGATTTGATAAGGGGATCATTTGTATGACAATTAGTTAGAGTGAGAATTGCTAATTCAGTAACACAAAGCTTAATTTATTGGATAGCAAAGAAGGCGACAGTATGAGTGGGTCTATGTGAGACTGAGAGACACTGACAAAAAAAAACACAGAGAAGGCATCAATATTATAATATATAATCAACTTAAAAAGTTTGTTCGGACACGAGGGGTGTGTTATTCTTGTGGAACATTGAGCTCCATAACGTGTCATGACGAAAGGGCTATCAAGGTAGGTTTGAGGTACACAATAAGTATGCATTATATCCTAATAAGATTAGGTGTTGCTATTTGACCTTGGAATCCTTTGCATAGTAATTAGTATGAATTATATAGTTCAAACGCACCGCACAATTAATTGAAAACCAAACAGTGTGACGGTATGGGTGTGTCTATGTGAGTTAGAGAACCACTGGCATAACAAACAACCACAAAAGAAATAAATTTACATTTGTATGCGTTCATACTCAAACCGGTGTGATGATTTGTGTGGCACGGTAACAGAGTGCCTACTTGCACACGGAGAAACATAAATGTCTAGATTACGTACAAGCAGTACATACATATGCACAAATACACGTAGAATGTCTATTGAACAATAAAATAAATAAATATGCGCAAGCAGTCTGGAGTGCGTGTATCGAGAGGCGAGACCATCAGGTCGGATTAGGTGACTATACAGAGTCCATCACTGCGTGTAGGCAGTCTTTACTCATATCATCCGCCAAGTACAAGTGTCATAGGGTGTTGGGGTGTGGATATGCTTATGTGAGTTGGGGAGTTCATATACAGATGGAATGGTATTATTGTACCGTTATAAGTCTATAAATAGATATAAACACATTTTAGGATTCACATGAGGATGGATCTACAAATTTGAAGTACATTTGATGATGGGTGCGCAAATTTGAAATACATATGATGGGTCAGGAGCTTATGGCGTTCATCACATCGTGGACCCAAGTGAGTGAACTTGTGAGTGACCCGGGAGCGAACATCTAACTTTAAACTGAACATGAGTATCACCTATTCCAAAGCATGGCGAAAACCCGGAGAAATAGTCAAGTTTATTTAAATTACATAATAAGTCGGTGGCCCATCCTGATGACACATAGCATTGCGATCAGATATTATGTTTTTATCACGTAATTGGTTGATTATCTGCCTGATACGTTGGGAGGCAGAGGAGTCAGGTTATGTGTGGGTTGAGTTCGAGGGTTCTGCCATACATGCATGTAACGGTTCTGCCATACAAGCATGTGTGATCCGGACAGGGCATATCTAAAGCAACGCTGGGCGAGGAGATCCCTGTCTTCATACGTGACGTTAAATAACACGCAATGCGAAAATACGAAAGTAGTGATAACGAATCTCATTGTGTCTATCGCTCTCGGGGATGAAACAGAGTCGTGCTAACAGGGTGATAGTGTTGATGCACTGAGCGAGCTGGAAAATATATTGTTACGTTGCCAGTTCCATGTTAATCATCATCAACTGTTTGACTCTGCCTGCCCTGCCTGCGGGCAAGCAGTAGAGTGGTACATTTCTGCTTGAAAGATGATACGGTTGCGCAGTTCTGAATGTCAGCTGGTAACTTGTTGGAACTCTTTGGACCTGAAATCGTGAAAACTTTCGCCCCAATCTCTGTTCTTCTGAACTCGGTGTCAATGTTATTCTCAATCCGTGTTGATCGTTGATGGGCCACTTTTCGAGTTGTCAACGCCGTTTGAACGGGAAAGCTTGTTCTGAATTTTAAAAACTGGTATCGCTTCGCTCAGCTCTAGTCGTTCCTGGATGTTCAGCCCCTTTTTTAGAATTGGTGTCACGTGATCGCTCTTTCTAAAGTTCCCATCGTGAGCTACTTTTGCGGTGAAGTTCTTTCCTGCGTTGAATGTCTGAGAGTAAGGATTTCGTGCACTTTCCCCATATGGTATGGCAGTAGTTCAAATGTGAAAAAATCAGAGCATTGATTAAGAGAAGTCTGGACTTGAAGTCGAGTTGTTTCTTTGTTCGACTGAGAAACATTAGTGTACCATTCAGCTTGGAACAGAGCTTATCAACATGATGTCCAAAGGTCATATTGGGATCAAGTCACACTCCCAAACTTTTGACTTTGTTGTCAAGATAGATTCAAGCGTCCATATAATCAACTTCAAAATTCACGGGAGCTCTCCGTGTATTTGCTTTGGATACCAGGATAATGCAGTGTGTTTCACTTGTATTATCTATCAGCCCATTTGAGGAATACCAATCCATTATGTGGGTCAGAGCAATTTTTGCATCCTTCTTCAGCTTTTCTAATTCGTTTGCTGGTCTAACGAACAACAATTGAACACCGTCCGCGTATAATGTCATTCTGACGTTGTCGAGGGGGTTTCCACAGTTTATGCCGTTGATAAATAGAAGGAAAAAAAACGGTCCGAGAATCGAGTGGAACGCCGAAATTTGGAACGCCGAAATTTACCGGTTTTGGAGAAGAGGTGATCTTTCTATCTAACACGACAGACTGGGACCAATACCTGAGATAGCTTCCAAACCAGGGTGTTTGGATGTTCAGTTGTAGCAGTTTTTGCAGCAAAATATCGGGATTTACACTGTCAAATGCTTCAGAGAGGTCCAGCAGCACGAGTAATGATAGACTATTTTTGTCTATAGCTTTGTATACGAGTTCGGAGATTTTCAGTAGCGCGTCTTCCGTAGAGGTCTTCCGTCTGTATGCATACTGACAGTAATTGATCAGGTTTGCCTCTTCTAGGTAGTCAAAGAGTTGACGTGAAATGAACTTTTACAAGATTTTCGAAGTTACTGGCAGGAGGCTTATGGGTCTGTGATTTGAATGGTCGTTTACCTCACTTTTTTATGGATAGCTTTGATTAGTGTTTGTTTCCAATTTTTAGGGAAGGTATTTGTTGCAATGGATTTGTTGATGAGCGGCTGGAGATATGGCAGAATAATTTCTAACCCGTCCTTGAGGTACTGTAATGCTATTCCTTCGTTCCGACATGAATTTTTTTTGAGCTCATCAATAGCCGTAACAATTTCCAATCTGCTTACCGGGCTCGGTGTCCACATTTGGTTCTCCTTGGTGGATGAGTCTATATGAGATGGAATTGTGAACCGAGTTAGCTTATGCGTCACCGGGTTTCGCGAACCACCGAGGATATTTTGTTTTGTTCGTTCATTACCTCTTCATATGTGTGCTTTCCAACGTTAGCAAAAAACTCATTCAATGGATCTGCTATTTCTGTAGTGTTTCCATAATTTGAAGACTTTTTTGGTTTCTTGTGGGGCACGATGTTTCTGAGGATGTTCCAAGTCTGCTTCGTTTTTTTTTTCTATTTCAGCAAGGTGTGCATCTCTCTTTGCTTTGCCTATTAGTTTCCGTACACGTTTCCTCATCGGTTGGCAAGTCACTCGTAGGACTTTTAAAACACGCGATTCATCGGTCAAATCGGTGCTATTTCAGTCGGTGTTATTTTTTCCAACATTTTTTCCAACATATTGGTTGTCTAGACTTTTCAGAAACCTTTGAAAATATTTTGGGTTTTGTATTTCCTGGTTCAGTTCAAGAGTCATCCAGATGACTGGAGGGCGTGTAAGTTTCTTTGTGATTATTGGTGCGACTGTGTCGAGGGCCGCTGAGAAGGTGTCTATAAAAATGGTCAATTGAATAATCACATCGTCCGTATTACGCATGTCGTTGAGCGATGGTACTCTGTTCCACAACTCTTGCTTCAGTGTGTCTCGTGAGTAGTTTACTTTTGTTCTGTACGTTCGAATAACTGTTTTCCAGTTTTTCTTTGCGTACATTGATCAGGCAGCTTATTTATTTGTGGTCGGCAGGAGACTCACAGACGTTGGTGTTCTGGACAGACGATTGATTGTTCGTGATTATCAGACCTAGCACCGAGCTACTTTCTTTTGTGATTCTAGTTGGCTCCTCCGTGAGCTGTTCTAGTTTTAGTCTTTTAATTATTGAGCCCAATTTATTTGGCTTTTATTGATAGTCGTTGAAATCTCCTATGACACACATATTCTTTTTCAAATTGACTGCTGTCTGGAGATAGTATTCTATGTAGCTGAATGACTGGTTGCTGGCTTTGGGTGGCCTGTAAATGGTTTCGATAATGAAGAATTTGTTTTTTCTTACTTGAATGGTAATCCAAACATTATCAACTTAGTCTCCGTTTCCAACCGTTTTCCATGTCCTTGTTATACAATCAATTTTAGCGTAAATGCAGGCGCCGCCTCATCTCATACCTCGGTCATTTCTGAACAGTTTGTACCCATCTATCTGAATAAAATTAATGTCCATGTTTCGTACCATCCATGTCTCAGTGAGGCAGAGTATATCAACATCTTCATCAGTCAACATTGGTTTGATCTGGTCTATCATAGACAAGAGACTTCTCACATTAATGTATTCATTCGTAAGTGGTCTTTGTTTTTCAGCCGAGTCTTGCTAACCTCGTCGTCGGCTTCACAAAGGGCGCGAGTGCCGTCTGGTCACATGTGCTCGAGCGCCCTGCGATGACTATTGTTGTGATCTATGTTACTTTTGTCGATGACCACTTTGCTGTCTGTATTGAGTCCTGGTTGTCGGGGACGCTGCCCTGCTCGTCCTCTGCGTAGATGCAGGTGTCAGGTGCATCATACAGGGCGGTAAATTTGTTAGAGTAGAAGTTTCTACCATTTGGTTTTCTATTTGTAATGGAGGATTTCAAGAATTTCGCCATGGGGACAAGTGCACTGTAATGACGGTCTTTTAGGTGAATGAATACCTTGATACCTGACTGGTTGTTATTTAGGTGTTGCAATGGATGTGTTGATGAGCGGCTGGAGATATGGCAGAATAATTGGCAGAACATCCTCAGATTGATGGACCTTATCGTTGTATTGGCGAAACCGTCTTCCTCAACAATGCCAATCTGATGCCCCAGAGCATTACTCAGCATTGTGGGGATCGAGTATCCCATAGGTTGATTGTAGTTCCTGTTGTAGAAATACGCTTCCTCATATATCTGGTAGGTGACTTCAAAATCATTTTTTGGGAGGAAACCCGAATAGTAGTCCATATTTGTGTCGGCTTCATTCCATGCGACGCTAAGTAACGAGACAATGTTTGGTTTTAGACAATACTAAATTTGATATATCCATGATTGGCTAAGAGCATGTATTATGCAATGGCCATCTGTGGGGGTTGACATTAATTGTAGTTTCAGGTTATTTAGTACCCAATCGATTTTATTGGTTCTGTGTATATGTGGATATTTATATCCTGTATCCCTGTTGGTTTGTGAGTGGCTGTTTCTTCTATGGGGATGATGGATGGGCGCCAAATGGGAACTGTCTGTCTGAGGACGATGATTGGGCATCGATTGGGAGCTTTTGGTGTGGCAAGGATGACGAGGGGATTCTCATTATGAGCTGTTCTTATTGGGATGCTGATGAGGTGCGGATTGGAAGTGGTTGGTGAGGTGATGATGATGATGGAGCGCGGATTGGAAGCTACTGGTGTGAGTATGATAAAGAGGTGCTAACTAAGAGCTGATTGTGTTGGGATGATCAGGGGTTGCTGTTTTGGAGTTGTTGGCTTTTGTGTGATGTGGAGGCGCTGATTGGAAGCTCCTGGTGCTTGTGCTTGCGTTTGGCTGATGGGAGCTGCTTGTGCTTGCGTTTGGCTGATGTGGGGTTGCTGTTCTGGACTTGTTGTCGTTGATGCGATGAGGAAGAGCTGATAGAAAGCTGTAGGTGAAATGAAGATTTAGGGGGACTGGTTGGGAACTGTTAGTGTTAGAATGATGAGGGGCCGCTGACTGGGAGCTGTTGGTGTGTGTGATGAGATGGCTCTGATTATTAGTTATTGATATAGGGGTGATGAGGAGGCACTGATGGGTAGCTGTTTGTATAGGGGTGGTGATGAGTCGCTGATTAGTAGTTTTTGGTATAGGGATGGTGAGGAGGCGCCGATTGATAGTTGTTGATAAAGGAGTTATGAGAAGGCTCTGATTGATGGTTGTAGGTGTAGGGGTGGTGGGGAGGCGCTGGCTGATAGTTGTTGGTATATGGGTGATGAGGAGGCACTGATGGGGAGCTGTTGTTGTACGGATGGTGGGGAGGCACTGATTGGTAGTTGTTGGTATAGGGGTGATGAGGAGGGCAGATGGGGAGCTATTGGTGTGAGGATGATGATGAGGCGCTGATTGGTAGTTGTTCCTATGGGGGTGGTGAGGAGGCGATGGTTGATATTTGTTGGTATAGGGGTGATGAAGAGGAAGTGATGGGGAGCTGCTGGTGTACGGATGGTGAGGGAGGCGATTATTGGTAGTTTTTGGTATAGGTGTGATGAGGAGGAGGTGCTGATGAAGAGCTATTGGTGTGCGGATGCTGATTTGCCACTGATTGGTATTTTGGATATTGGTTTTTTTGGGAGGCGCTGATTGGTAGTTGTTGGTATAGGGATGTTGAAGAGGCGCTGATTGTAGTAGTTGGAATAGGAGTGCTGATGAGGCAATGATAGGGAGTTGTTGGTGTATGAACATTAAGGAGGCATTGATGCGGAGCTGTTGGTGTGCGGATGGTGAGAAGGCGTTGATTGGTAGTTGTTGGTATAGGGGAACTGAAGAGGTGCTGATGGAGAGCTGTAGTCATTGTGTTGGGGTGTAACTGGTGAAGTTTGGTGTGCAGTGGTATTGGTGACAGGTGGAGCGAACGGATGTGTGCACGGTGTCAGTTGGCCGTGAGTGTATGCAGTCCGCTGTCTTGTGACCAGTTATCGGTAGAAGAGGCATCGGCCGTGACAGTTTGTAATTGGCTGACTCGTGATTGTGTGTCAGCAGAAGAAGGGGACGGAGGTGTGGCAGCGGGAAGCAAAGAAAGGGAATTCACTCAAATGACAGCGTATTGTGGTCATTGTGATAGTAGTGGTCTGTCAGTAGCTCAACCCAGTGAGGGACAAAACGCGCTACAATGATGAGGTGTTTGGCCATTTCTTTTCTATTGAGACTTGGACTATTTGGGTGAAACCATTCCGCGTCGCGAGTTTTAGTGAGTCTGTTCCTTAGTTGACTGGTTGGAATAACACGGAGTTTCAGGGAGTAACACAGGCTCATGAAATGGTGTCTCTGTTTGATTGACTTGTGTGTGGTGGGTTCGACCATGTATATACTTGCAGAACTATTATTTTCGAAGATTGTGTAGGCTATTTTTGCAAAGTTATCACGCTCGTCACGGTGTGTAAGCGCTATAATGTACTTTTTGTACTCATTTTCTCTCGTAATGGTTTTTAGCATTGCATTACAGTCAACTCCGTTGATTTTTTGGATAGTGCATTTCCTTGCGAGGTCATCCGGTTGTACATTTGCTATGAAGTCATCGCCTATGAAGATTGTTACAGAAGTTTCAGTAGTTTCTCCTGGAACGCAGTTGGCATTGTGTACAGCGACGGTTAGCTGTGTTGTTGGATGGGTCTCACTCGCTGTTACGGTTGCCATGCAGTGGCTTGTAGGCCATGGGAGGCAGGGCTGGAGATGTGGGGGTTCGCTAGTGGCTATAGGGGGTTGCTAGGAGTTCATTTGCGGGGGAGTGGGGAGATAGAGAGGGCAAGTTTTTAGTTATTGGGGGTTATCAGCTGGAGTTTCTTCCAAAAGGGCGATGGCTGCTAGACTCTTGTGTGTTGCAGGAAAACTGCCGAGTTTTAAAGCGTTTAATTCAAAGTCTTATGGCTTTCTTGTGCAATTCTTGCTTCGGCACGATGAACAATTTACGTCACTTCTGAAGCAAGCACAGTTTGTGCAATCACCCTTGCTACACGTACAGTAGGGCTTTCTGGTGAAAGTTGGGGTGTCACGGGGAAGTTCCATTGTTGCACTTTAGATGCAGAAGAAAGGCGGCTTGCAGGTTTTTTAACATTTAATTATATGTTATTGATTGTGGTGCAAAACGGTTGAATATACTGCTGATGATAATCCTATTTTCTCTGCTGAAGAGTTTATGTACAGTACCGAATAACACATCGCAGGAGCTTATTGTGTACAACAGATAAATATGAACAAAAAACGCGCTGGAAGTATTCGTTATAGATTTTAGAGTGATTTATAGTTAACATAGGTTAGCCTCTTGAAGGTGTGATGCTATGCAGCATTGAATAACACGTCGCGTGATCCTATTGTGTACAAAAAATATCTATACAAAACGTTCTGGAATAACACTTCACGTAGTCCTATTGCGTACAACTTCCAGAATAACACTTCACGGGCTCCTATTGTGTACGAAAAATAGAAATAAAAAACGAGTTGGAATAAGACTTCGCGGGGTTCTGTTGTGTATAACTTCCTAAATAACACTTCACATGATCCTATTGTGTGCAGCAAATAGTAATAAAAAATGCGCTGGAATAACACATTACGTGGTCCTATTGTGTACAGCTTTAAAAGTAACTCTTCACGTAATTCTATTGTGTACAAAAAAATGAAAAAGTGTTGGAATAACACTTCACGTGGTTCTATTGTGTACAACTTCCATAGAAACACCTTACGTGATCCTATTGTTTACAGAAAATAAAAAAATAAAATAAACGTGCTGACATAACACGTCACTTGGTCCTATCTATCGTGTACAACTTACAAAATTACACAGCACGGGGTCCTATTGTGAACACAAAATAAAAATGAAAAGCCCGCTGTAATAACACTTAACGTGGTCTTATAGTGTAAAACTTTCGAAATAATACTTCACGTGGTCCTACTGTGTACACCAGGTGAAAAGAGCGCTGGAGACTATCTCTGTTGAATTATAGGAGAAATAGATATTCAGCCTAGTATATGGTACACTGTCGACAATGCGCAAAACTGAAGTGAACCTAGGAAATTGTGTAGCTCGGGGTCGAATTAACGAACCATCAAGCCCCATAAAATTAAAATCTGTGTTGTATAAATAATCTGCGGTACTAACAATCAATGAGGCTTATATATTTAACACAAGAAATGGAACACTGTCGATAGTTCGCAAAACTCATGTGTACTGAGAAATTGTTTGGCTCGCTCTGATTCGAGATTATTTTAGTCGAGTAAAAATGAAAAGCATCCGACTCTCGAACAATCGAGCCCAATTATGTTCTGATAGAGGGTTTGAAGTACAGACTGCAAATAAACAAACCAAGAGGCCTTGTGGGATTCTGATCAGCGTATATAATTATTTTTTAAGTGACAATGAGACATCATAGAGTTTTGTAGAACAAGCTGAAGACTTTATACTTTCGGCATTTTGAAAAGCAACAAACAATTAAACCGCGTTAAATTAACTTTTACTCAGTTGATGTACTTACTACCACAGAGGGCATGCCCACCAGGTGCCGCAGTTGTGTGCGGCCTCTCAGAGGGAATCTGTTGGTTGATGATGTCTGCGGGTCTCTTGACTGGAAGGTGTAGTGCCTGCTCCTGTGTTCGTCAGACGAGGGTTCGGCGGGCGCACGCTGTAGCACCGACCGAGGTTCCTAAGGGTGCGGTGCTTGGCTCTTGGCTAAACCTTTCAAACGTTGAGGCTCACGGTCGATGGGTTCTGGTCGTCTTGAGAGCAGTAATTCTTGAGAGGGTGGGTTTGGGCTTATGACTGACGTGCCTCTGGCCTCCTGAAGGCGTGTTGCTGTCGACTGATAAGCCTCTTGCGGCT
>SDVV010018193.1:0-13815 GCA_016164225.1 Gammarus roeselii
ACTATCCAGTTCTATTTCCTCAAAGTCCAGCAAGGGTTTTCCATCACGTCTTCCTCTGTCTCTCGCGTCCATCATCAAATTTCCATTTTCCCGCCTCCCAGGTCTCCTGAGTGTAAACCCTTTCCAAACTTTCCAACTCCCCGATTTGAAAGTTTGCGGCCTTATCAAAAGAACTGAAATGCTTCATGATTTCATCGCAGTAGTGCAAACAAACTTGGACCTCAAACCTGCCATAAGGGGGGAGTTATGAGTCCCGGGGCACTCAAGCTGGTCGGAAATGGGCGGCAACCAGTCGGCAACACACCAAAACCAAATATACGATCTTTTGGCACGACGAAATCGAGTCGGGTGAAACTGGCGGTATAGTGTTGATCCACATCTCGAGTGCCACGTGGAGATAGAAAAGGTTTGAGGTCATATTCCCGCTAAATTGTAGAAGGTTTTTCTAAAGAACGTATAATTTCAGTTCGTATCAGAGAAATCGAATTTTTCACTGACCAATAGCGAATTGCACTCGAAATTAAAACATTTCTTAAATGATTCCTTGGTGTTTCTGTTACCGAAATATCGTTCATATTTCATTTGAGCTTATCGACTAATAGGCTTGTCAGATAGACCAGGTAAGGGATTAGTATTCCGAGACGCATCTATCCAGGGTGGAAGAGCTTATGCAGACCGCCGTGGACTGAAAAAAGTTTCCTGAAATAAAAAGATTAAGACACTTTACATAAATCCAGCTCTCCGTACTTGATATCTACACAAAAGATTAAACAACTCGATATTTTTTCAGCAGACGTAAACTATGGCAGAATTGCAATATCGTCCCTCGTTTTTCTCATTCTTTCATGACAGAAGTTATTTATCATAACTGGGTATTACAGGGTTATTCGCATTTTTTGTGTAATGATTGTGCCCATCCGAGAATTGAATTTGATAGTTCATGATCATCGTTTCTGTAGAACGTTTTGAACGCGTATTGGGCAATTTGAAAGTTATATTGATCTTACAGTTTGATGATATTCATGACTTTAAAATTAGGATTTGTAAAATAATTGAATGGAAGGTTATTTATCATTTTTTGTCTGTTTCATTCCAGGAATCGATTCTGTGAATTAAAATTGTCTATAACCACCTGAAAAAAGGTGTTTTAAGGACAGGTTGGGGGTGGAATCCATTCAATTTATAAAGTATGCCTGCAGATCTTGACAAATTAGATGATATCCTGTCGATGTGATTTTTGAGTGACAGGTTTATGGTTAAATATACCCTAAGGAATTTAGTGTTGTCCCTCTCACGAACTCTATCGTTTCAAATATTTTTAATTTGTAAATTTAATTTACCACTGAATCGAAATAATGCCATTAACTTCAATTCAACCTGCAATTAGCAACTTGATATCATGATCGAGTTCCTTGTTAATTGAGGCAGTTTATTTTAGTTTCTGTTGTTTGAAGGGATGCAGGTCGATGAGGTCCTATTAGGAGTAAGATGTTAACCAAACACAAAAATAAGGATAAATAAAACTCTTCATCAGCGAAGCAGTACGAAAACTGTCTGTCGTCGAGGAGATAAGCGACTATTTACCTGCAAGGGATTATGCTATTTTTTTTTTATTATGAAACTTCCTTTTTTACTCATCTGCAGAGGAATAAAGTTAAATCTGCACCAAGGAGCCAAATCAATGCATCACCTGTAATATAATAAACGCCTCTCTGTCATCAGGGGACAAAACAAATTCCACATCATAAAAAGAGCATGCCATATCTGTCATCGAGGAACCGAACCAGTTCTTAATCTAGAAAGGAGTAAACTAAGTCACCGTCATCACGAAACTGAATCATTTCATCATAGACAATCTTATAAATTAGGGTGCCTTAATAAAACAACTGTAGGGCTGGGAGTTGAAGACCATAGCAGGATGTCAACAGGTCCTGAAATAGCTGCAACATTTGGTTCAGGATCCTAAGAGGTCATCAATAGATTATATAATAAAATTTCACGCGCATTGGATAAGGGATCAACAGTTATCATCAACAGGTCAGAAACTGGAGGGGAATTGGTTAGGCACCATATAGCAGGTCATTACCAGGTCTAAAATAAAATGGTTTGTAAAGCGCTTCGTGGATAGAATGTGAAAAAATCATCTGCTTAATCAGAACTTGATCAATAGCATGAGGAAAAGCATTGAGACTTAGCTAAGGGCAGTTTAAATTATGCACAGGAAAAACAACTGAATTATTGCGCAATCTGTTTTGAAACAATACGGAGCTGGATGATGAATATAAAAAACAAGTTGGTTATACTTAAATTTGGGTTGTCCAGTTGCTGCAGGAAATCTATATTGAAAATAATACCACTGTGTTCGAATCACCAACAAGCAACCATTTCAAACAACTCTGCACCACTTGCCTTCTCCAGCTTTCTCCCTAGAAGACCTTTTCTATGTCCCTGGCTTCATGTACGTTTCCATAAACTACACTTCTCATCTGGTTTTAGCCATGCCCTTATTTGGCAGACCAGATAACACTTGCATTTTTTGTACACGAATCTATTACCTGTTTGCAATCCGTCTACTCAAAATTTGTTCAAAAAGAACGTACATGTAGAAAACGGCGATTCGCACTATTTAATCCAACTCAACGACATAAAGATGATGAGACACCATCATAAGAAAGCCTACAGATTGCTTCTCTTTCTCCCCAAAACATATATACGCCACATGTAGTAGACCATTCAGACATTTTCTCAGGGGCGAGAAGTTTTTCGCGAGCAGTGTCTCCAGTGACAGGCACAACCTAGTCTGGCTCTGCTTTACGGCTTTATGTTGCAATGATGCAGATGGCTGCATCTCTATTGATATGCAACACGAGGTTATGGTCTGAAGAGCGACACGTCCTCATACAAATGTACGACTGTGTAGTTACTTTAAATTGTGTTGTCACTGTGATCAGTTGAAACGTTCATCGAATAGCGATTGTGTTGTTATTCTCAATTATGTTGTCACTGTCATGAGTTGAAATGTTCACCGTGTCGCGACTGTGTAGTTACTTTTAATCATGTTATCACTCAGATTAGTTGGAACGACCATCGTGTTGCTACGCAATAGCTCCTCGCTCATTTGATCTATGCTGCGCTTAGGAGGGACTCCCCGCTCACGTCTGCTGAACCCAGACTATGTGCAGGTTCACCCAATAGTACAATGCCTCTTCTCAACACTGGCTATGTACATACTGCTATACTGCCACTCCACACTGTTGTTGCCCAGCTCACAGCTCTTTTACGCTGACATTATTCATACTCTTTCACACACAATAAAACGAGCTTCCATAACACTTCTTCATCACATCACTGACTCTGCACTAAAACTGCCATGCATTCCGCCCAGTTCTTTTTCTCACAGATCACCCCCGCCCCTCCCCCCTGAGCTGTTCTGGGTGTATTTCATTTGTATGCTGAAACAATTAAATGTCCTAAGCTGAGGGCAGCTTAACAGGTCGGAGTCCACAAGTTTTTGCATAGGCTTCTTCCGGGTGCTGGCGTAGACCGTCATCTCGGGCAGGGTCTGGTAGCAACATCGACTTAGCGGCACCATGGCCTTCAAAAGCGATGTATTGCATGGTCATGGACACAACAGCTGATGCGATTGACGAATGATTTCAGGAAATTAGTGACGTGGCATTCAGTCCACAGCGTTTACAGATTCAGTAGTTGCTCTTCTGTGTATTGGCTGAATACTTCTTACACATATTCTCGCCGTCAAATATTTAACTTGGAAACTCACTGCTCTGAATGTCAAAGAAATTCAAACAAATTTGACCGTATTCTCTTCAAACAATTACGAACAATATACCAGTGACCTATAAAAACAGATCTAATAAAATAACGTGATTAGATGACAAATCAAATAAGATTCCTTTACATGAATTATGATAAAATGATAAATATGATAAAATATATGATAAAAAATATATGATAAAATGATATATCGAAATAACCCTTGGGTACGTCGCCTCGAGTGTTCTAGCAACTCACTCGAGTATCTATGCCACAGAACTTAACGGGACGACTGGTCAAAAAATGGATGGACATAAATAAGTACGCCTGAACGCTATCTATCGTCTCACCAAACTATTTTCAAGAGGCCATTACCACCCCCAACAGAGCAACACCAACCATCACTGAGCGAGAGAATACATGGAATGTGTGTATGCCTCTATTTTCTTTCTGATGTCGTTGTACCGCTGTGTCTATTAGAAGGCCTTTGTACCGCTGTGTCTATTAGAAGACCTTTGTACCGCTGTGTCTAATAAAAGGCTTTTGTACCGTTGTGTCTATTAGAAGACCTTTGTACCGTTGTGTCTATTAGAAGACCTTTGTACGGCTGTGTCTATTAGAAGGCCTTTGTACCGCTGTGTCTATTGGAAGGCCTTTGTACCGCTGTGTCTATTAGAAGGCCTTTGTACCGTTGTGTATATTAGAAGACCTTTGTAGCGCTGTGTCTATTAGAAGGCCTTTGTACCGCTGTGTCTATTAGAAGGCCTTTGTACCGCTGTGTCTATTAGAAGACCTTTGTACCGCTGTGTCTATTAGAAGGCCTTTGTACCTCTGTGTCTATTAGAAGGCCTTTGTACAGCTGTGTCTATTAGAAGGCCTTTGTACCGCTGTGTCTATTAGAAGACCTTTGAACCGATGTGTCTATTAGAAGGCCTTTGTACCGCTGTGTCTATTAGAAGGCCTTTGTACCGCTGTGTCTATTAGAAGACTTTTGTACCGCTGTATCGAATATGACAGCGTCTGTCTGTCTGTCTGTAGTCTTAAGCCAAAAGTATCCTGTGTATCAGTCACCCCGCACGCCATCTTTGTGCACCTAGAATATCCTCCAGAACACTTTTACAAAAGATGTCTGATGCTGAGCACGTGAGCCCTAGCCCTTTCAATGTATTTTTTGCATGAATTTTCATTTTCTTGTTCATATATTAGCTTAGGTAGTTTACATCCGAACCATCATAATTAATAAGAGCAATTGACATCAAAGAAGGGTATTCCACAACTAAACTCACATTGACGGTTGATTACATGCACCGGGGCAATAGTTAACAATCTGTATTAAGCTGTTATACATAAGTCATTCATGCTAATGACTTTCCCAAAGGAATAATTAATGTTAATTTTTTTTAGTAGTTTTTTTGTAAGAAAGACCTTGTATCAATTGTTGTTTTCAGGATTCTTTCTAGGAGACGCTGTCATTTAAATAGATAGTAGAACTTATTTGACATTATATATTTTTTGTCCTCTAGAAATTGAATTGCAAACTTCTGTGTAATGCACATCATCAAACAAATTTCAACTGCGCAACATCCAGCTGATGAGTATATCGGCCTCACTACAAAGTGTCTGTAATGAGCTGAGTCAGAAAATAAATATTGATTGATTCTTCATCAAAGATTAGATGTGGATGTTATACAATTTGGGCTTAATCAATGAAATTTTGCCTATATTTTTTCAATGCGTTATTATCTGAAGTACGCAATTGAGAGTTCATCTGTTCAGTACGCGCGTCGCATGTTCGCAAATGGAGAGCATAGTATTGTATTCCACGCGTTCCTAGTGAAAACAATGAAAAACTCTATGCAGGTTGATGGAGTGCTTGTGTTCTTATGAATAAGTGGGAGAAATTAAAATTATAACGGTACATTTAGGTTTGTGATTGTGTGTCGTTCCGGAGATGCCCATAATTTCGTGTGTCATTCTTGATAGGATCCGTCTTTTTTTCCTCTCTTGTAGCGGAATCTATCAAGCTCAATCAATTCTGTTCAGCAACTTTCCCCTATTAAAACTGGCGTCAGGTACCACGACGTAACTGGCCAAACTGCATTTAATTCCTGTGAAGAAAGCACTCCCCGGTCGTGTGATTGTAATGTTCGATCTGTAAGGAAAACTTCTACGTTTACTCCTGCGTCAGCTGTTGCGTCTTCCATCGGAAAAGTGACTTGCGAATCTTTTCACCAACATGAGGAGCTATTTCAAGCAACGAGAGAAATACAGCTGGATGGTTCCAAACTGACACATAACACCCTACCACAGCTCGCGCTTCTACTACCAGTCACCGGACAGTCACAGAAATCGCAATCTGAACTCGTAAATCAGTATTTGTCTACTCACACTCAACTTGTAGCCTGAAGCGCTGAGCTGTTAGGCCACTTATTGTCTCCGTTAAGAAATTGCTTACACTCAAATTATTCATACTCACCGTTAATGAATATACATAGTCTAAGCATCACTGGTGTTTTCTTGGTGGGAAGAAAAGTTCTGTATTTTACTATAATAAGAATATTTGATTTGAAACCAGCTGACGATATTACCAGGATTTCTCTAACCTCGACATGCAATATGTTCATTAGGTGCACAAAATTTTCACCAACTCAATGACTGCTGATACGGTATGGATGATTTATCAAACAAATCCAAAATACCATGAAAAATTGCCAACAAGTTGTATTCGATTATTTGTGGGGCTTACAGCAATTCCATTTCATAATATTTCTTTTCTCATTTGAGGACCTTTTGAAACTCTTCAGCCGACTTGACATACGTTTTCTTTGCAACTTCTTCATAACGTTTTTTTTATGATGAGTGCTTTTATTTTGTTGGAGACTGAATATGCTGCCTTTAATTCTCCTTTCAGTATTTGACTGACCGCAATGAGCGCTTATTCTGCGAGATATGATCAAGTTTAATAGTTTTCCGTAGGTAAAATTTTGTTTAACGAATAAAATAAATTATTTTAACTTAGGAACTTTATTGTAAAATATTAATTTTTTGAACATAGGGCTCTATCGTGAATCGGACACAATGATGGTCGCTAGTTCGAGACTTCTGAATTGCATTCATTGGACAAAATACCAATGAATTACTGCCTCTAGAAGTTGTCTATACATTTCAGTCATATACTTGTAGAAAAATCATTCAGGCGTTTGCCTGTGGCAGTATATACGTGTGTTTCCCATCCAAGGTCACGAATATTGAAATTTCTAAGACTAATACTGCCGGATGTCGTGACAACATCGATGAGGGTGTTGTATAGTTCGATGTCATCTGTAACTGTGCACTATGGAGGGAGATAAACGATGGTGATTTAACATTTCGAATGTTTTCAGACTATTTTAATAAATTTATACTATTTCGTGTCTGCTGCTTGGTATTGTAACTTCTAACACATTAGATTTATTTTCTACGAGGAACAACGCTGCTCCACCCTCTAGGACTTGCATGTCTTTGTGTAATAGTGAGTAGCATGGAAGAGCAAATTTGCCGTGATCATTTCTAGGGCTTAATTTCATCTACAGACCTGTGATTGCTATTAGGCCGCTCCTTCTGTCATTGCAGGGATACCAAAATTGTGTGTTTTTGTTTCGGCGACTCCAAGTGTTTACATAATAATATTTGAGGGCACCGCAGTCAAACTAACTCTATATTCTCTCAGTGCGTTTTGTCCACTTTGAGGCGTCGCATGGTTGCTATCCCTTTCATTTTATATTTCACATATTATTAATGTTGAGCAGTGACCTTTGTTGGTATCTAGGATCTGATTTCTGCCCTCAACAGTTTGGTTTCTGATGCAAGTTTTGCAACTGCGAGCTTCCTTTGATCTGCCAAGGGCTGGATCGGGACGTCGTTTTTTTGGGCACCGGTACTCTGCCTTTCGCTGGTGGTAGCTCCTACTCAATTACTGCGTCTTGCTTTACTTCCGTTGCAGGCATGGGCTGTTCCGGGGTTTGGGGCTTCTACCGAAACCTTGGAATTGGTGTTGGGTAGACGTGACTTTGTCGGGACTAAGTTTTTGATCTTTTCACGCTAAGGAGATCAGCACCGATGTTTGGTTAGATTGTTTCGAGGTTATCAAGTACATACGTGTTTATGTGTGCCATGTTGATGATCCTGTCGGAATCATAGTTGTTAAGTGCTGAAACAGAAGTGATAACTGTTGGTTAAAGAGAGTAAATTTTGAAAAGCAAGTCTATAACACATATATGTTTGTAGACCTTTCATACCAGGTAAATTCCAATGAATAGTAGACTTTTGAGTTTAAAAAAACTGCTCGGTGCTACAACTCGGCCCTGAAATGCGCTCCCAAATTGATGGCACAAAGTCTTGATCTGCGGAGGAAACTCCAAAAGCTCGCTTGACTCCTTCTTTGGTTCAACGTTGATCAGCATCATCGCACTATCTGCATATTGATGAGGCTTAGCGACGCTCCAGAGCATTGAATTTCGATGATTAGGATGTGAACTAAGCCTGTACCTCTGCTCGTCCCAAAATTGATACTTTGTGGATTATTATAAGAATTTGATACCTATGAACAGAAGACAGACGTTGATTTCTATGAGTTTAGCTCATGTGACACTTGTTCGGCTTCATTTTCAGTTGCGTCCGAAGAATTTTATCGATTGTGTACCTCTCTACTAACGTGTTGATTTTCTACTACAGTTGTTTTCTAAGTCCTTCGTCCATGTGGTTATACATTTGAAATTAGAGTTTTATCGAATTTTTTACGACGCGATTGAAAAGGTGGGACATTTATTTGCACATGTCTCGTTCTCAAATATACAAACTCTGCATGAATATCCGCTTCAACGCTGTTGGCTAGAACGTCTTTCCATATTCGGGAATGGTCCAGGCCTCTTTTTTAGTCGTAAACATTTCTGATAGGCAAAATTGTTGCTTGTTATATGTGCTCAAGTGCTCACAATTTGAGGAAAAGGCAAATGTCCTGAATCATTGATACGATAGCAAATTAAGTTCTCAATAATCGGACATTTGTTCAGCAATTAAATGCTGTTTCCAAAAATAACGTCGTGAGGCAATTAAATACAGCTTCTAGTGGCAGCATAATGAAACTTCAAACGACAATTCGGAGTCAACAGGGAAGACGTTCATAAGCACTGCTTCCAATATGAGTTGACGATTCCAGGTTTTGTTTCACAATGTGAATATTACTGGAGGAAACATACCAACAATATCGTTGGGAGACTTGATTAATATAACAATCATAATGTAAGCAGCTCTGACATATGTGAAAAATGATAACAGTGTATTTGCCAATAAGGCTTAAAAGTACGTGTAGCAATTTAATCCATTAGGAATTCATTGCATCCAAGAATAGAAAGAGATTGAAACTGAAAATAACAGCAAGAGGAAAAAATATTTAGTTACTCATTTGAAAAAATGTTTCATTGTTACGTTTGTTCATATGATGTTAGTGCACGTGATTATGTTTAATACAATCGGATGCACAAAAATGTGGTAAAATTAAAAAACAGCAACACAGTTGTCTTGCAATTAAAATTTGGGCATATGATTTAACTGATTTTAGCGTACACCTTTACTAGATATATCTGATTCTGGTTCATTTAGCAGCAGTTGATACCTGTTTGTGAGACAAATTGACCATAGTAGGGGTCATTTCCTTTCGCTGATTATCCTGTAAAAATAGTTGTGTACTCTCACTTTGAACTATATGAAGGTAAACATCCTTGGCCTCCCACCGTTGTCAAGTGGTTTTGTATACGTTGTAGAAGGAAGTTTTCTGCATACAATGTCCAGATTTTGGTTTATACTAAATAAAGGAAACACGTAGTTCTATGGTAGTATGTCTGCCGTATACGGATGCAGGATATCCATATAGTAGGCAACAGTTTATATGGTAGTGCGAATCGTCTCAATGCGGATTCTTGTCTTTGCTTGTCATTGAAAATGGCTCGGCAACAAAATTGCGTCAACAAGAAAATGTGTACTGTCGCACTGATAACCGATTTAATTATATGCATAGCCAAAAATCCTCGATCACGTTTTAACTTCATAATCTCTTCACTACATGATAGCTGCCCTGAGTCTAGGAAGATAAAATGCCGTACTTTCTAGTAAGTTGTTTGTGTTAAGCGGAGGGATCGAATAATAATTATCACTCTATTGGTAACCAAGGTATTGGTAACCTTAGGAAATATATGCCGTTCACCCATGTATTTTAAAATATTCGAGGCTATTATTTAAAGGATCTGGTTGGATAGTAGTTTATATCTTAATTCCTCTTGGTACAATCTAAGGATCAAACTTGGAAAAAACAGTGTCAATAACAGTCGATCAATATCAATCACGCATCCGAGTAGGGGACCTAGGTTTCTACGTCACTGGCATCAGTTGAGAGCAGGAGGATTGTGGATCAAACAATTTAGATCAATACAAATGACTGTAGAGCTATCACTCAGTGAGCATACACCCACAGTGGTTACCTTCTTGTGGGTCTTAAAGATCTGCGTCCACGCAAACTACACCCTCCTACTCGAGTGCGTTTTAGAATCAATCCTTCGATTCGGCAGCAATCACCGCAGCTAGTTGTTGTTCGAAACTTTTGGAAGAGCGATGGGAAAAAGTTTTGCACTATGGGTGTAGCCAAACATTTTATCGCGAGTTTAACAACGAAGTTTCGCGTACGATTCTTGCGGTCTTTGCCAAGGAGACCGACAGGGCTCTCACTGTTGCAGCCCTTCAATTACTAGAATATTTAAATAGGTTGGCCTCTCAGTCTACGTTGTTCGAGTTTAGTGGTTTCAAGCTCATTAAGTCTCGCATCGTACATGTGTTGGCACAGCAGCAAATCAAATATGATTTCATAAAATCGTTCATTCATCATTTTTTTTAGAAATCGTTCTACCGTACTCAGAGGAAACTCGATTCCCATCTTATATATCAAGGATGATTTAATTTCCCCGCGATTTTAATCATAGGCGACTTTTTGTGAGTACAATAACGCGGAATTTGTAACTTCTTCGGTCTCATTTTATATGATCAAGGATTGGTTTGTGCATGACCAAAGAAATGTGTTTAGTGTGTTCAAATTTAGCCTACAACATAATTTTAAAGTGTCTTATTAGGAACATTTGAGATCATTTTTTAGCTATGTTGAAGGGAATGGTGATTTGCATTGAGTCTAATGAGTTTTAGTGCATTCGTATTATTACAGTGCACATTGGATATTGGATACAAACAGCACATTCGGGAATGGCCCCTCATTACCAAAGCAACCGAGTGAATAACTTCTCTTCTTTCACTTATGTGAATCACTATCGTTATTTCGATAATATGAGTTTGGCTTCATCTATTGGAATCTTATGGGCTTGGCATCAACATCGGCTACCGAATACTCCAAACTGAAGCAGTATGAAACAAGTCATACGTTTGCAAAGTCTTGCAGCTTGAAGCATCTTCATCAACACGCTTCAAGCTATACTGTATCTGAAATTGCAAGGAAGAGTTATTAATTCATAATCGAATGATCGCTTATTAATAATGCGTCCAGCGCCCTCTTCCGTCCATCACTTGGTGGTTCAATGCCAAAGAACCAGGTTCACAGTCTAAAGGACAAGCGATCGAGACTAGTTCGGTCCAAATGATTTAGTTGAAGTGACCCGACGGCACGGTAAATTTTGTTGAAATAAGACGATTTTTGCAGATGAACACGATAAATTTCCTCAACATATGTCATTTTGAAACTGAAAAACATTATTTTAAGTAGAAAAATACTTCCACCTGCGTCCTCAGTTGACGGTGAAGTATTTTTTCTTCTGTATGTTAAACCAGTGTGCGGGATGAATTTGGTGGCACGACGCTGGATGCGTTGCCATCTTGTTATGCCTCCTCTCATGTGTGAATACCAAAATTGGACTGCGTCCTGACGGTGGGATCGGGCGAGGGAGTTATGAAGCGGCAGCGCTAGGCCTGTCGATTTGTGATGGAATCTCGGAGAAATATTACCAAGAATGCTCTTTGTTTTATTGTAATATTCCAGACCTTAAAGTCCCATTCCAAGCGACTTGATACGAAGAAATCCATGTTTTCTGCTGGTTGAAGGCAGTAGCCGTGGCGCACCCCAGTGATAACGAGGGTCCACTAAGACATCACCCGGCCGATGAGACTCATAGATTGTCACACGTTAGCAGGGCAAAAAAACAATGTACGTTTCCTTCGATGACAAACTCTGGGATTTTGTGTAGCATTCTCCTGTGCTGCGCCTCTCGAAGCCTTCTTGGAAGTGTCGGTAAATGACGTCCACTGACATGTGGCGAATGTACACGTACTGCACTTGTTAATGCGGGTTGAAAATAGATCAAGATGTTGTCTACAGAGAAATCTACGGAAATGTCGCGTATCAACCCCCCAATGGTCTAGCTCACAATCAACCTCAAACTTTGCGGTCCTTAATTGCTAAGCGACTGTGGGTTTCCTTTCTTGAAGATTCCAGTTACTTTACAACTTCACATATTTTCTGGGACCTAGGAATTCGGCAGCAATCATTAGAGAATGTGGGGCAGGCAATCCACCAATTGCTCCTGGGTTTCTTTGAAATCTCTCGGGCGGTAACCAGTAGCCCAATGAATGTTTAATATGAAATCATTTGGCGTGTTGAAAAACTTCTAGCGCGTGAACGCAAAGTCGTTGAGGGTAACTTTAACAGCATAAAAGAGGTCATGTTCATAGCAGGGTACTAAATTGGCTCCTAGCACTTGGAAGTCGGATCGCGCAATGAAGCGCCCAACAGCTCCCAGAGGGGCTTTACGAGGAGCTGTACATATAAATCTCCCCGTTTGGTGATCAGCACCTTCTACTCTTTGTATCCGATATGCCGACGATTGTTACCTAAGGCAAATCAGCCTATAAATGTGTACTTTGTTTCTATTTTATAAGCATTAATCATTGATCAGAAACAGTTTGTCTATACAATTAATGATAGTTAGGTGTTAATGAATACCAAATTATTCTTAACTTGTTCGTGTGGTCGTCTCTGATGTGATGGTATAAGCCGATCTACCCGTGCGGTATGCCTCGAAACTAAACCGCAGCATATTGAAATTTGTAGCCTGTTCCAATGTGGCTTCCTACTCGACACTTTATAAAAATGTCGCTTCATATGGTATAAGTGCCTTATGAATAACGCAGTTTGCTTTTTGTCATGCATTTTGAAATTCCCAAAAAATATTTCCCACATCGGCGAAAAATTTAGCAATTTTTTCAGATCACACGAAGGGGCTTCACAAAATCAAAGATTGTCGGCGAAAATGACGACAAAAATGACGACGTTGGCAAAAACTGTCGTTTTCCAGGCGAAAATAGCTATCGATTATGTAAGAAATATCAGACAATTTCATATAAAAAGGTGAACATTCCGATTGGGAGTAGGTGAGGTTTGGGAAGAGGTAGGTGGTTCGCTCTGAAGTGTAGATAAAAGTTATCCCAAACACAGGGTGTTAGCTACTCATTTTAAGAGAAGAGTCGTTTGGTGTTGAGGGGAGATAAAGTTGTTTCAAATGCATGATGACGTCCACTTATTGCGGCAAAGGAGTCATTTGCCCTCGTGAGTAGCTAACTTATTGCAGCAGAGGAGTCGTTTGCCCTCGTGAGTAGCTAACTTATTGCAGCAGAGGAGTCGTTTGCCCTCGTGAGTAGCTAACTTATTGCAGGAGAGGAGTCGTTTGCCCTAGTGAGTAGCTAACTTATTGCAGGAGAGGAGTCGTTTGCCCTAGTGAGTAGCTAACTTATTGCAGGAGAGGAGTCGTTTTCCCTAGTGAGTAGCTAACTTATTACAGGAGAGGAGTCGATTGCCCTCGTGAGTAGCTAACTTATTGCAGGAGAGGAGTCGTTTGCCCTAGTGAGTAGCAAACTTATTGCAGGAGAGGAGTCGTTTTCCCTAGTGAGTAGCTAACTTATTGCAGGAGAGGAGTCGTTTTCCCTAGTGAGTAGCTAACTTATTACAGGAGAGGA
>SDVV010018194.1:0-13815 GCA_016164225.1 Gammarus roeselii
AAAGGGTTGCTCTGAGACGAGGCTGGGTATTGCTTGTATATCAAATGCCAGCAAGGGCTGCTCTGTGACACGGCTGGATATTGCTTGTATATCAAATGCAAGCAAAGGGTTGCTCTGTGACACGGCTGGATATTGCTTGTATATCAAATGCCAGCAAGGGTTGCTCTGTGACAAGGCTGGATATTGCTTGTATATCAAATGCCAGCAAAGGGTTGCTCTGTGACACGGCTGGATATTGCTTGTATATCAAATGCCAGCAAAGGGTTGTCTGTGACAAGGCTGGGTATTGTTTGTTTATCAAATGCCAGCAAAGGGTTGTCTGTGACAAGGCTGGGTATTGTTTGTTTATCAAATGCCAGCAAAGGGTTGATCTGTAACAAGGATGGGTATTGCTCGCAAATGTAATGCCTGCGGAGTGCTGATTAGAGAGTAGACTGAGTATAGATCATACATCTTCATAGCTTGTGCGACCTCTCCATACTTGCACAGTTCACCAATCTTTTCCATAGCCTGTGCGACCGTTCCGTATGTGCAGGGATTTGCACATTTAATCGTAACATTAACGAAGTTAATCGTTAATCCGTTACTTTGTTGAAAATGTAACGAAATGTAAGACTGTAGTGTTAACGCTTATGAATTTTTTACGATGAAAGAACAGTTTATATAACTTCCTAGTTTTTCTCTGACAACACCTCGGAAATAACAAAACAATAAACAACAAAAATTGCAACAATTATAAAAAACGTAATAAACAAAAAATATCCAAGCTTCTAATGAATTACTATATTTGTATTATTTGTATTAATAAAGTAGAAAAACAAAATAAAAGGCTTGAGAAAAAGGAAAAATTATAAGATAGACCACAGACATAATTTCTGTTTTTTATTCCATTTTCTTTTAATTAAAAATGTTGTCTATGGCACAGAGTATATAGTTGTGTCTATGACACAGAGTATATAGTTGTAGAAAAACAAAATAAAAGGCTTGAGAAAAAGAGAAAATCATAAGATAGACCACAGACATAATTTATGTTTTTTCTTCCATTTTCTTTAATTAAAAATGTTGTCTATGGCACAGAGTATATAGTTGTGTCTATGGCACAGAGTATATAGTTGTAGAAAACAAAATAAAAGGCTTGAGAAAAAGGGAACATCATATGATAGACCACAGACATAATTTCTGTTTTTTATTCCATTTTCTTTTAATTAAAAATGTTGTCTATGGCACAGAGTATATAGTTGTTCAGCTTCATAAAAATAATATCGGATGTTTATGTTTTTAAATTAACGCAAGGTATTCGTAACAAAAGTTTGTTTGTCCAGTAAATAAATTCAAATTAATTCGGTAACGGTAACGAAAATGTTCCAGTTTTGTAATTAACGAATGATGATCTTATGCTAAAATTTACGTGTTGGAGAGAAGGGTATGTATGTTGGTGGTTACAGGCAGTAACACGAAGCTAGCGTTCTTGCGTTGGAGTCAAACTTGTCCCCAAAGTTTGTCTAGATGAACTCTAATAACATGAGCCACAAAACAACGCATCAATGGCCGAGATTTTGTTCGCCTCAAAAATCGGTCGCCCTCACGCCTAAATCTCGTTCTCCCGTTTGGAACGTGTCCGCACTTCCTCACTTTTCAACCACGTCCTTACGACTAAATCCCGTTCCCCCGTTTGGAACATGTCCTCATTTCTCAACTACGTTCTCACGCAAAATCCCGTTCTGCCGGTTGGAACATGTCCTTACTTCTCAACCATGTCGTCAAGCCTTAATCCTGTTGGCTCTCCTTGCTTCCCAACCACGTACTCACGCCCAAATTCCGTCCTTCCATTTGGAACCCGTCCTCATTTCTCCACCACTTCTTCACGCCTAAATCCCGTTTTCCCGTTTGGATCATGCCCTCTCTTCTCAATCACGTCCTCACGACTAAATCCCATCCGCACGTCCAAACCACGCCCACGCGTCTCAACCACGTCCACGCGTCTCAACCCCGTCCTCACGTCTCGAATTCACGTCCTCATTTCTCTATCAAGTCCGCTCGTCTCAATCACGTCCACACATCTAAATCCCGTCCTCATTTCTCAGTCATGTCTGCGCGTATCAACCACGTCCACACGCCTAAATCACGCCTTCATTTCTCAATCATGTCAGCGCGTCTCAACCACGTCCACACGTCTTGCAAATAGTTACTTCTAATTTTGTTAGCTCAGTATTGGGAGTGGGAGGGCTCCTAACAGGGCGCCGCTGCACCAAACCAACTGTCACCAAGTAGAGCGTGGCAGCCTGCAATGGTCTCTGGTTGCGGAGAGGCTGCTTCACGAGACACGTTGCAGGCATTTTTTTTCCGAAAGCCAACAACACTTATGTTTCAGGTCATGCAAAAGGAATTCAGTGAAACTAAATGAGGGAAAGATCACATTTTTTTTACATTAATTCCATGATAACGGGTTCAATTTAAAGAAACTGACAATGACGAATAATGAAAGTATGAACTGTATGAAAGTGAACTGAGCATCAAATTTACATGTGGACCTAGGGTCGGATGAAATTTTGGATGCACAGTTCATTAGCCCCAGGCTACGAAATTCCATTGTTTTAAAATTTTCACCAGCATTACGGAGCATATCTCTGCTTGAAGAATATTAAAAAAAGTGAGTACTAATTTTCCACCGAATCTTGATACTTTCTGCATGCAGGAGGGATATTTATTAGGTCTTTCATCAAAGGTAGCTATCTGATACACATATGTTGGCGCGTTAAATCCATCAAATCGATTGAGCTGATCCGTTGCCACGGTGACCTCGATTGATGTGTTGCTCAAGAATTCACTACTATTAGGAGTCTTAGTTCCCTTACAGACAGCGGTTGTTGGTACGTTACAGCTGTAATCGTGACACGAGGAACAGGACGCTCATCATTGCCTCTGCTCTCGACACTTCCGTGAGATCATGCAGCTCCTGCTCTGGGTCATCGTGTTGACTGGAAAATGCAGTGTTTGGGTTCGCTGAAATTCAGTTCTCACTTCCGAGCAGGATCATTAAATATTCATTATCAAAATACTCATAATCTACATATTTGCTCAAACTGTGCCGCTTGTTAGTGAATAGTTAGATTATAAAAATTTAAAATAGCGAAGATTTAAATTGCCGCCAATTTTATTTCGATTTAGTTTCGATTGATTAAGAATCACTGAATCAGCTTTCCGCGAACGAGAAAGGCCGATACGATTGTGTTCCTCAGAGAGGCACTTAGGGTTCAGCTACAGTTGATTCCATGGTCAACGAAGTATCAATGAAAGCCCCAAAGAACAATGGCAAAATGGCATGTGTTCTGTAATATTGCTGACCCCGTCATGTGTACAGTCCTGCTGCAGACCTTACAAGTATTTACAAGAGTAAAATGAAAACAACAGGTCTTTTTGCCCAAACTGGGTTGCTTTTTGGTAGTAAGAAGATTAGTCATGAAGTAAACGTCTAAGAGAGCAAACATCATATGTTTGCGTAATTTCTGAAATAAAATATCAAGAAAGGGAATGGTTTTATTAGGAAACAACATTTAACGATGATTCTCGAAACAGCTCAAATCAGTACCTGAAAAGGAAGCTCAATGCCAGGCACTATTTCAACCGCCGATTTTGGTCGAATTTGTCAAGCTGTGACATATGCGTTTCGATTGTATCAAAATTCACAACTTCCGCAAGAAGTTTGTTCCATTCCTCGACAACTCTATACGTGAAGAAATTGCGCGTGATGTCGAGTGAGAAACGCTTACCAACGATTTTGTATCGCGTCTAGGGTAAAAAGGCAAGCCTTTTTCACTCTAGACGCGCCGTTTTCTTTTCTCTTCATAATCTCACACACTTCGAATATGTCACCACTGGCTCGACGCTTCTCTAGCAAATAAAGGTGGAGTTCACGAAGTCTGTCTTCGAACGATTCATTGCTCAGCGCAGGGCTAAGTTTGGTGGCTCTTCGTTGAACCTTCTCTACGTTAATAACGTCTTTTCTAAGATACAGAGACCAGAAATGGACGGAATACTCAAGGTGCTGTCTTAAAAATGCATTATATAACTTGAGAATACTGTTTCTGCTCTTGAATGCGATTGTGCGGGATATCACGCCTAACATTTTATTGTCTTCTTTGGCAGCATCGTTATATTACTTGCTGCTTTTTAAGTCATCACTATTGATGACACCTAGAAACTCTCTTCGGTAACAGGAATTAGTTTATTTCTTGACATTGAATATCGGTGCTTGGGGTCACAATGACCGATGTGCATAACCTTACATTTGCCGACATTGAACTTCATTCGCCTCTTTTCTGACAACTAAACAATCTTTTTCAGGCATAATTTGATACGCTCACACTCAAGTTTAATTGCACTTTTTCTCTTAGCGCAGTATCGTTTGCACACTTGCTAATGTTCAAGAATACGTTGCTGTCGAGATCGTTTATGAATGTTTTGAAAAGAACTGAACTCAACACGGATCCTTGAGGCCACGCCGCTTTTAACTGTATCCCAATTAAAGGGCGCTTCATTAAGTACGACTCGCGGCAGTCTGTCCGTGAGGCAGCATTTTATTTAGCACGCCTAGATTACCGATGCTGTGCAATTTACTAACTAAGCGTTTGTGAGGGATTTTATCGAAGGTCTTTTGTAAGTCAAAGTAATTGACATCGAGTGGAGATTTCGCATAGTTCATTTCGATTATATTCATGAAAAACGCAGCAGGTTCGCGGGGCAGGATTGAATGTGTCTATAAAGTCATGCTGACAGTCATCTATGAACAAGAATTTTGTAATTTTATCCGTAACTGTACTTTTCATCAGTTTGCCAATGACTGAGGTAAGACTAATTGGGCGTTAATTTCAGACTTTTTTTACCCTTCATCAAAAATTAGGGTAACGTTGGCCTTTTTCCATTGAGAGAGGCAGGTACCACATATGAGAGATTGTGTGGAAATGTTTGAAAGATGATCGACGATTTTGTTCATAGTCTCTTGCGGTATACTGGGATAAACTTGATTTGAACCTGGAGATTTTGTAACTTTTAACTTATTCAGCGATAATATCATTGTGAGTAGAAATGTCCGGATTCTCTAACGTAGATACAGAACAAACAAAGTAGAACACTCATTTACAGAACAAACACTCAATACAGAACAAAAAAAGTAGAACACTCATTTAAATGTCTACTGTTTCTAGTTCATCGATATATTTCTTTAGATAACCTATGACAGATCTTCATATTTTTTTCTCGAAATATAACAAAAAAAAAGTTTCGGATTCGTTATGGCGTTCGCCGCAATTTAATTCTTGTGATCTTTCTATTTACGTTTCAGCACCTTGCTTAGAACTCTTCTGCTGATCACGAATGCCTCCTCTTGCTACCTACGTCGTCATGTGGGAGCCTCTGTTTTATAGAGTGCAGTGCTTTGCTTTCTTCAGCGACTTGATCGCCTGTTTTTGAGCGGGACATATTCATGTTGAAAATTGTTACGTGTAATCTTACAATTTGCGAACGATTGATTGACGACATGTCCTATGGTTATTTACGCTAATGCCATTGATTCTCTGAAGTTATCAGAGATATTAATCAAAAATCAGAAATTTTATCCTAGTTTATTGACGTTTTCAACTTGAGCTCTATCGAGAAACGAACACCGTTACGGTCGCTAGTAAGGAGTGGTTAGCCCGATTCGACGTTTGTGACATGAGAGTCGCTACCACTAAATAGATAATCAAGGATATTGCTGCCTATTGTAGATGTCCTTACCATTTGGGTCATGAACTTATTGTCGGACAAATCAATCAGGCTTTAACCAGTGGCTGCACATTCGTCTGTTTCTCAGTCAATGTTAGGAATAGTGATGCCCCCAAGCACAATACTGTTTCGTGTGGTGACGACATCGACGATGGTGTTGTAAAGATTGACATCATCTTCAATCATGCTTTTTTGGGAACGAGAGACGAGGGTGATTTGACACTCTGCATTTTTACCGACTACTTGAATTGATACTATGTCGTGTCTGATACTTGAAATAGAGACTACTTTTATTTATAGAGAATTTTTTACGAGGAACAATACTCCACCGCCCTCTCGGTCTCTTCTATCTATGTGAATTATTGAGAAACACGGGCGAGTGAAGTCGCCTCGTAACTTTCTGGTACTCGATTTCAGGAACGATTTTGTGATTGCTATTAGGTCGATCTCATCGTTTATTGCAACGATTTCCAATTCGTCAATTTTTTCTTGGAGACTTCCAGCGTTTATACAGTAGCATTTGAGAGTATCTCGGCTTAGATTTCTGCCAAAAAACTTTTCGGTCATGGTCAGAAGCTGCTGTGGGACTTTGATCGTCTATTGTGTTGGTAGTGTATCTGTTGTTGTCTGTTCCTCTATCGTTACTGCAGGGTCTGTGATTACTGCTGGCAAGAGCGGAACGTCTGCGAATAATGCTGGCTTGGGTGGAGGCTGTTGAGTCATTCCATCGGCAATAATAACAGTCTTTTGTTGGGCAGCGGTGACGTTTTTTGATTTATTTTCAGTGATGAGACCAGCACCGATGTTCTGAAATATGTTTTTGAGGGTATCGAGCCCGTACGTGTTCATGCGTACCTTGTTGGTGATTTTATTAAATTCGTAGTAATTTAGGTCGATCATCGTGTCCCAATGATCTGAAAATGGGATTTGCTAAGCTTCGCAGAAAGCTGCTTGGCGATTGTTAAGATATATAATCGTGCTCAACTTGTATCTACTTGGGTTCACATGGGAGAGGATGCCAGTCACATGGATGCTTGGGTGTGATCGTTTCATGATCTTTAACATTGTTTCATACCTTTCCCATGTCTTTCCGCCTGCGTCACCACGTCTTAACCTGTCTATGTATTGTGAGGCCGCAGGCTCTGCCATGCGTACTGTGATGTTACAGGTCCTATCATGCGTACTGTGATGTTGCAAGCCCTGTCATGTGTACTGTGATGTTGCAGGCCCTGTCATGTGTTCTGTGAGTTTGCAGGCCTTGTCATGTGACTATGATGTTGCAGGCCCTGCCATGCGTACAGTGATGCTGCAGGCCCTGTCATGTGTACTGTGATGTTGCAGGCCCTGCCATGCGTACTGTGATGTTGCAGGCTCTGTCATTTATACTGTGATGTTGCAGACCCTGTCATGTGTACTGTGATGTTGCAGGCCCTGTCATGTGTACAGTGATGTTGTAGGCTATGCCATGTGTACTGTGATACTGCAGGCTTTGTGATGTGCACTGTGATGTTGCAGGACCTGTCATGTGCATTGTGATGTTGCAGGCCCTCTCATGCGTATTGTGATGTTACAGGCCCTGCCATGCGTACTGTGATGTTGCAGGCCCTATCATGCGTACTGTGATGTTGAAGGCCCTGTCATGTGTACTGTGATGTTGCAGACATTGTCATGTGTACTGTGATGTTGCAGGCCCTTTCATGTGTACTGTGATGTTGCAACCCTGCCATGTTTACTGTGCTGTTGCAGGCCCTGTCATGTGTACTGTGAAGTTGCAAGCCCATGCATGCGTACTGTGTGGTTGTAGGGCCTGTCATGTGTAATGTGATGTTGCAGGCCCTGCCATGGGAACTGTGATGTGGCGGACACTGCTATGTTAACTGTACAGCTGCAAACCATGTACTGGGTACTGTGATGTTGTAAATCCCACGATATGTACTGTTATGTTGAAGTTCCTGTCACCAGTACTGTGATGTTGCTGGCATTTTCCTGTGAACTGTGATATAGCAGGCTGTTTCGTACAAACTGTAATATTTCACGAAACAGTCTGCATGGAAGTGCAATTCCTGCCATGTGCAATGTGATATTGTAAATCCTGCCATGTGTACTGTGGTTCTATAGTCCTTGCCATGTCCACCGGGCTTTTGCAGACCCAGTCATGTGTACTGCGATGTTTCAGACCCCGCCATGTATACCGCTGTGCTGCAGTTCCTGTCATGTGTACTATACTGCTACTCACCCTGTCATGTGTGCTGTGATGTTGCAGACCCTGCCATGTGTACTGTGGTTCTGTAGTCTTTGCCATGTCCACCGGGCTTTTGCAGACCCAGTCATGTGTACTGCGATGTTCCAGACCCTGCCATGTATACCGTTGTGCTGCAGTTCCTGTCATGTGTACTATACTGCTACTCACCCTGTCATGTGTGCTGTGATATTGCAGACCCTGCCATGTGTACTGTGCTGTTGGAATTCCGGCGATGTGTACTGTGGATGCTGCAGTCCTGGTTATGTATACTGTGCTGCATCAGTCTCTCTTTCGTACTATGATGTTGCCGTTCCTGTCATGTGTACTGTGCTGCTGCAGTGCCTGTCATGTATACTGTAATGTGGCACCAATCATGTATACTCTGATATGGCACCTATCCTGCATACTGTGATGTGGCACCTAACATGTTTACTGTGATGTGGCACCTATAATATATAACCTGATGCGGCACCTATCAAGTATACTATGATGTGACACCTATCATGTATAGTGTGATGTGGCACCTAACAAGTATGCTGTTATGTGACACTTATCATGTATACTGTGATGTGGCACCTATCAAATATACTGTAATGTGGCACCTATCATGTATAGTGTGATGTGGCACCTAACAAGTATTCTGCTGTGTGATACTTATTATGTATACTGTGATGTGGCACCTATCAAGTATACTGTGATGTGACATCTATCATGTATACTGTGATGTGGCACCTTTCATGTATATTGTGATGTGGCACCTATCAAGTAAACTGTTATGTGACACTTATCATGTATACTGTGATGTGGCACCGATCAATAATACTGTGATGTGACATATGTCAAGTAAACTGTGATGTAACATCTATCATGTATACTGTGATGTGGCACCTATCAAGTATACTGTGATGTGGCACCTATCATGTATACTGTGATGTGGCACCTATCAAGTATACTGTGATGTGGCCCCTATCATGTATACTGTGATGTGGCACCTATCAAGTATACTGCGATATGGCACCTATCAAGTATACTGTGATGTGGCACCTATCATGTTTACAGTGATGGGCACCTAACAAGTATACTGTGATGTGGCACATATCAATTATACTGATATGTGCCACATATCAAGTATACTGATATCAAGTATACTGATATGTGCCACCTATCAAGTATACTGTGATGTGGCACCTATCATGTACAGTGTCATGCTGTTCAAAAACAAGCAGTGTAAATTTGAAAGCGTTTGCTGACGATAAATGAAAGGCTGTCTGTGAAAGCGTTTGCTGACGATAAATGGAAGGCTGTCTGTGAAAGCGTTTGCTGACGATAAATGAAAGACTGTCTGTGAAAGCGTTTGCTGACGATAAATGAAAGGCTGTATGTGAAAGCGTTTGCTGACGATAAATGAAAGGCTGCATGTAAAGCGTTTGCTGACGATAAATGAAAGGCAGTCTGTGAAAGCGTTTGCCGACAATAAATGAAAGGCTGTTTGTGAAAGTGTTTGCTGACGATAAATGAAAGGCTGTGAAAGCGTTTGCTGACGATAAATGAAAGGCTGTCTGTGAAAGCGTTTGCTGACGATAAATGAAAGACTGTCTGTGAAAGCGTTTGCTGACGAGAAATGAAAAGCTGGTCTATGAAAGCGTTTGCTGACGATAAAGGAAAGGCTGTCTGTGAAAGCGTTTGCTGACGATTAATGAAAGACTGTCTGTGAAAGCGTTTGCTGACGATAAATGAAAGGCTGTATGTGAAAGCGTTTGCTGACGATAAATGAAAGGCTGTATGAGAAAGCGTTTTCTGACGATAAATGAAAGACTGTCTGTGAAAGCGTTTGCTGACAATAAATGAAAGGCTGTCTGTGAAAGCGTTTGCTGACGATAAATGAAAGGCTGTCTGTGAAAGCGTTGGCTGACGATAAATAAAAGGCTGGCTGTGAAAGCATTTGCTGACGATAAATGAAAGGCTGTCTGTGAAAGCGTTTGCTGACGATAAATGGAAGGTTGTCTGTAAAAGCGTTTGCTGACGATAAATGAAAGGCTGTCTGTGCAAGCGTTTGCTGACGATAAATGAAAGGCTGCCTGTGAAAGCGTTTGCTGACGACAAATGAAAGGCTGTCTGTGAAAGCGTTTGCTGACAATAAATGAAAAGCTGTCTGTGGAAGCGTTTGCTGACGATAAATGAAAAGCTGTCAGTGAAAGCGTTTGCTGACGGACAAATGAAAAGCTATGTGTGGAAGCGTTTGCTGACGATAAATGAAAGGCTGTCTGTGAAAACGTTTGCTGACGATAAATGAAAGGCTGTCTGTGAAAGCGTTTCGAGCAGCTTGAATGAAGGTAAACTTCGATTTAGGGCATCAGCTCTTTCAGGAGCTTCTTAGGGCTATCGTCAGCCGCGCCAGATCAGGAGGAGAGCAGAACCTGCTGCTTCTAGGAACCTTTGCTGGCTACTTCACCGGGTCTTGTTTTTGCCTAGTGTTTTAGTCGTTTGGCCGCCGGCCAGAGCTGGGGTCATCCACCGCACCGGGCCTACAGAAGCCCTCCAGCTCACGGTCTCATGTAATCAGGAGGGCCTCACACTCTAGTGTAAGCAGCGTACGGACCCTCCTGGCTTATAGCGTCCTGCAATCAGGAGGGCCTCACACTCTAGTGTAACTGGCCTCCGGGCCCTCCTGGCTCATGGCCTCATGTCATCACGAAGGCCTCACATTCTAGTGTAACTGGCCTACGGGCCCTCCTGGCTCACAGCATCTTGTCATCAGGAGGGCCTAACGCCCTAGTGTAATAGGACAACGGGTCCTCCTGGCTCACAGCATCCTGTCATCAGGAGGGCCTAACGCCCTAGTGTAACAGGACAACGGGTCCTCCTGGCTCACAGCATCCTGCCATCAGGAGGGCCTAACGCCCTAGTGTAACAGGACAACGGGTCCTCCTGGCTCACAGCATCCTGTCATCAGGAGGGCCTAACGCCATAGTGTAACAGGAGAACGGGTCCTCCTGCTCACGGCGTCCTGTCATCAGGAGGGCCTAACGCCCTAGTGTAACAGGACAACGGGTCCTCCTGGCTCATAGCGTCATGCCATCAGGAGGGCCTAACGCCCTAGTGTAACAGGACAACGGGTCCTCCTGGCTCATAGCGTCATGCCATCAGGAGGGCCTAACGCCCTAGTGTAACAGGACAACGGGTCCTCCTGGCTCATAGCGTCATGCCATCAGGAGGGCCTAACGCCCTAGTGTAACAGGACAACGGGTCCTCCTGGCTCATAGCGTCATGCCATCAGGAGGGCCTAACGCCCTAGTGTAACAGGACAACGGGTCCTCCTGGCTCACGGCATCATGCCATCAGGAGGGCCTAACGCCCTAGTGTAACAGGACAACGGGTCCTCCTGGCTCACGGCGTCCTGTCATCAGGATGGCCTAACGCCCTAGAGTAACAGGACAATGGGTCCTCCTGGCTCACGGCGTCATGCTATCAGGAGGGTGTCAGAGTCTAGTGCAACAGGCCGTCAGGCCCTCATGGCTCACATATTTTGGCTTCAGGAGGGCCCATACGCCAGTGAAGTCATTTCGGCTTTTAATTGTAATTGTAAGGATTTGCATAATAGTGAAAGTGCAGTAATCTCAGTCTTACTCATAAGATAGTCGGAAATCATTCATGACTTAGATGTGCGATAGTTTTCTCAAAAAGTGTTAGTTCATCCTTACACTACAATTTACTCTTCAAAGAAGTACTTCTCCGCTTTAGCTTGCTGTCATGGGACACAATGAAAGCGTATGCGTTTGCCTACCGGGTGCGACTATTTGTTGCGCACGCGCTACGGCAGCTCGTGATCAGTCGTCTCGCCATCATTGGAGCCCCGCTAATAGTTTCGTCGACTCTTCACGTGCGGTAGGACCACTGCATAAGCCGTTGCCCTGATAATCGTTTCGACAACTTCTCATGTGCGGTAGGAACACTGCATAAGCCAGTTGACCTGATAATCGTTTCGACAACTCTTCATGTGCGGTAGGAACACTACATAAGCCAGTTGACCTGATAATCATTTCGACAACTCTTCATGTGCGTTAGGAACACTACATAAGCCAGTTGACCTGATAATCATTTCGACAACTCTTCATGTACGGTAAGAACACTACATAAGCCAGTTGACCTGATAATCATTTCGACAACTCTTCATGTGCGTTAGGAACACTACATAAGCCAGTTGACCTGATAATCGTTTCGACAACTTCTCATGTGCGGTAGGAACACTGCATAAGCCAGTTGACCTGATAATCGTTTCGACAACTCTTCATGTGCGGTAGGAACACTACATAAGCCAGTTGACCTGATAATCATTTCGACAACTCTTCATGTGCGTTAGGAACACTACATAAGCCAGTTGACCTGATAATCATTTCGACAACTCTTCATGTACGGTAAGAACACTACATAAGCCAGTTGACCTGATAATCATTTCGACAACTCTTCATGTGCGTTAGGAACACTACATAAGCCAGTTGACCTGATAATCGTTTCGACAACTTCTCATGTGCGGTAGGAACACTGCATAAGCCAGTTGACCTGATAATCGTTTCGACAACTCTTCATGTGCGGTAGGAACACTACATAAGCCAGTTGACCTGATAATCATTTCGACAACTCTTCATGTGCGTTAGGAACACTACATAAGCCAGTTTACCTGATAATCATTTCGACAACTCTTCGTGTACGGTAGGAACACTACATAAGCCAGTTGACCTGATAAAAGTTTCGACAACTCTTCGTGTGCGTTAGGAACAGTGCACAAGACAGTTGTCCGAATAATCGTTTTGACGACTCTTTACGGGGCGGTAGGAACACTGAAAAGTCAGTTGTCACAGAAATCGTTTTGACGACTTTACGCAAAGCCTGTAACGGATCGGTCTTCCTTCAAGCAAATCTGTCCAGCGCAGCAGTTCGCATTCAGTCTACGTCGCCCTAACTATCAATTTCTTGCCATGATGCCAAGTGGGCGCATAGAGCTCACAATCGGTCCGCAGCGCCGCCATCGTAATGTTCAAATGGTTAAATGTGAAGGACTAAAGTCGGTGACAGTAAGGAAATTCCTTTGCCGTTAGACGAGCTCTGGCACAAGGCGGGCGGCAAGGCCACTGCAACGGGAGGCGGCAGCACGAGGAAGGGGACGGGGGGAAGCAGGCACTCCGGGGCCAAGGGGGGGCTGAAGGTCTGGTACCGACGACGACAAACACTGAATTGGGGATGTTAAGGACCTAATATTGTTTGTGCCAGAATTTTACCTAACGAATTTGTTTAAAGACAACAATACATGATTTTTTCTTTGTAAAGATATCATTTTCAAAGTATGTTCCATCACACAGGCATGACAGCCACGTTGTATGATGCGCTTGTGCTCAATGCCACCCAATCCGAGCTACCGCTTCTTGATGGATTTGTTCAGCTTATCCGTTGATTGCCAAAAGAGGGACTACTCCCAAGCCGCCATAAGGAGCCCTGCCAGCCTACCCTGAGCCAAGCCCATCACACGGGGAACGCTAGCGCTGCTGTCCCTCTGCCCAAGGGTTAAAGTTCTACTGGGAATCCGGCCCGACGGGTTGCTTGCCCTAGCGCGTTGTGGAGTGCTTACCTATGCTACTCGGAGGCCATGTGATGCCTACGCCCGACCGGTTGCTGCTCAGGCCAAGTGAAGCCTACGCCCGACCGGTTGCTGGCCCCAGCTCGTTGTGGAGTGCTTACATATGCTACTCGGAGGCCATCTGATGCCTATGCTCAACCGGTTGCTATGTATGTATGTATGTATATATATATATACA
>SDVV010018195.1:0-13815 GCA_016164225.1 Gammarus roeselii
TATCAATCAGGGCGTTCTCGCCGTTCTCCTATCTACTCTCAAGAATTCGTAATAGTCCTTATGGTGCCGAGAGGGAAGATGAAGAAGACGGAAAACATGGATCCCATGCATGAAATCAACACTAGATGTCGGGAATTTCACGCATGAGAACAGCAAGAATGGAAAAAATTGAAAGTCGTAGAAAAGGTTACAGGAAAAAAAAGAGCGCAACTTGGCTGTTATTAGCTATCCGAAAGGAGAATAATTAGAACCGATATGTTTGTGTCCAGTGCGCATGTCTGTGTGTGCGAATGTGTGTGTGCAACGACTTTTAGGAGAGTTGTCAAGAAGGGGTCTGAGATAAGGTTAAGGAAATTTGAACCAAACATAAGATGCAAATGAGGTAAATAAAAGTTAAGCTAATCAGGTAGGTCGAGAAAAGGAAATAGTGAAGGAGGAAATAGAGAGAGTCTGAAGGGAAAGCCGTGACTCCGTGCGGCCCGTAAGCCTAACAGATGCCTAGAGGGAGGTAAAAGATGGCGCTAAGCATGCGTTAAGAAGGGGAGTCATGAGTGGGGAGGCAGCGAGGGAACATGCAATGGATAAGAGTGAGCGTGGAGAATGGTACTGAATGGATAAGTTTTGACGCTGCCCTTATGTGCTTTCCCGCCCTTGGCGTTGTATTGAGAAACAGGATGGTCGTGGGTGGGCCCGGTTACTAAGACGTAGCAAGGGTAAACCAGCTAACGCTGTCGGGCACTGCAGCTGACACTGGTCTTCGACCTCACTCCTAACCTGAAGAGTATGTTGCAGGCACCCTGGCCGGATCCTTTAGCGCATAAGGGCTAAGTTTGTTTGCATGCGAGTGTATGCGAGGAGTGTGAGGAGCGCCTTGCCGTCGGCCACCTCCTTTCTGGGTGATTCAAACTAGTGCCTGTATCTGTGAAATAGACTGGCGGGGTAAGTAATGAATCAACGTTGCAGACGGATACGGCACGGGAATATGATATATTTATGTGAGTTTAATAAATAATGACGAACAATCAGCAGTTCATATTTATTGTAGACTGGTTAGAGTTATTTAAATAGACTACAGAATATGAAGAAAAAAAATCAGGATGAAAAAAATTTGCTAAAATCAACATCTAACTTCGGCTTTCGTTTTCCAAACTTATTTTTGGAATTTATCAAATGATCCTCATTGTCATCCCTACGGTAGGTAACTCCAGTAGAATTTTCCGTAGATTTAAAGTATTGCTTCGGCTGGAAGACAGAGTCTGGCTGTTCAGTTACAGAATCCTTTGACTGAAAAACAGAGTCAAGATGTGCAGTGGCCGGTGAGAATTGTTTTGCGATCAGTCCACTTGGTGCCAAGCAAAGCCAGGTGTGCGGAAGCTCATAGGAGAACTCGAGACTGCCATCATCATAGGGCAGATGCCAGCGTTGCCCTGAAGCGGACGGTTGGGCGGCAACTGTGAACGATGTCAGCGGCTGCAAACGGGATAGATAGGGTAGATTAGATAGGATAGAGTAGGAGTTACTTACGTGCGTAAACTCCACAACGTTAGAAAAATATATTAGGTTGCATTAGATTAGAGTGCCAAGGCTTTCTAGTGCACTGGAGTCAATGTCCTTCTGGCAGCGAACGTCAACCCAGCAGCCAGTGCTGCATTAATTCATCGACAAGTCATCATCCGTCTCAGAGTTGCTTCGACTCTTGGCTTGCTCATGTCACTACTGTTTATAGGGAGGGGTCCCAAAAATTGTTCCACTCAGAAGGAGGAAAGAAACAGTGGTCCTCTGGAATGGAGGAGTTTAGCGGTAAATTAGACTAAAACTGATCAATTAAAACAGATTAGATTTCAGCTAAGAGGTTTGTTTCTCGAAGGTAGCTAAGAAGCGGTTACGCACTAAATAGCCTCAAGGGAACTCGGTAAGCCTTAGGCGGAGTGTATTAAGAAGATAGAGGAACCGGATCCTGGGGGAGTGCGTGCGTCGACATTTCGTCCATGTTAGGCACTCTGCTAAGACGTGGGTGACTGTACGAAGGACTTAACAGTCCACGCAGTATGGGGGTGGCGCCGCCTCCATTGATGTCTGAGCGTTAGTCTATGTCCAATTCTCAGTCGGCATAGAGTTATCTCTGTCCGTCGAGATCGGCTGCTTGAAGAACCCAGGGCGTAGGTGTGTCTTTGATGGTGCGCAATTTTTTTTTTCATATGAACATCAGACCATTCCATGTTCCATTTCTTTCGTACAGCTCTTTTATTCGCTGGGTAAAAGTCTTTGTTTCTCATCCATTTCGGAAGAGCCAGTGTTAGCATGCGTTTCTGCTTCTCATCCAAATAAATTTTGATGAGGAAACATCACAGAGACGATTTTGAGATAATCTTGATAACATTCGTCGGAAGTAGGTTTCGATCGTACTCGATATTTTCATGTCTGTCAACATTTTTCGATAAATTTTGTTTTTTCGAATTTTCCCGATTTTTCATGTGTTCGACTTTTCGACGAAATTCGGCGTTTTTGTATGTCTTCCGACCTTATTCGACGACATTCGACGTTGTATGACTTCCGACCTTTTCCGACGATCCGAAAACCTTCCAACCCTATATAAGCGAGGTATACCTTACCCCGGCATTCATTCGCGCTACCTGTTTGGACGAGGTTGTCTCAGACGCTCCGCAGCTACCGCACACGGGACCCATACGGTCCCACCACCTAGCTAGTCTAATTGAGTTGAGGCAGTGAACTAGAGACGCACTGCCTCTAGAGCCACAGATAGGGACTGCCATGCAGAAATGTGTGCTTTTAATGCTGTATCTGTGTCGCTGCCTCGACGCAGTCAAACTTACCAACTTTACGTACGAGCCGGCCGGATGGAACCAGGCCGCCATATTTAGTCTATCTAGCACACGACATCTTCAACAGCTGACTCCATCGGTGTTTGGTTTTGAAGAAAGCGGTCCACGGACAGCCCTTCATACCTACACGAAGATGATTAAGTGTCACATATGACGTTCCTTCGCGAACCGTTCAATGTTTGGGTTTTAAAATCCTGCTACAGGCAGATGCCTGCTATTGGTGTTTGGTCTTGAAGTAACCGGTCCACGGACAGCTCTTCATGCCTACACGTAGATGATAACGTGTCACAAATGGTGCTAGGCTGCCGGCCAGTTGCCATCCGGCCGCCATCTTGGATGGTACGACAACTGCCGGCTGGTAGCATCAGGCCGCCATCTTTGATCGTACGACAACGGCCGGCCGAGTGGCATCAAGCTATCCTTAGCAGACGACAACCGGCTAACAAATGACGACACGCTAACCAATACGATAGGGTACGTAAGGGTGTGTTGCGCACCATACCGTATTATAGTTATCAAGTTATTAAAAGTATGAAAAGTAAATCATCTGTACGATGATAGCTCGTTTGGAGCACCACCTGAAGCAAGTCTACTGCACGATGGTAGCTCGTTTAGTGTATCATTTATAACAAGTTTACTGATCGATGATAGCTCGGTAGAACATCATTCAAAGCAAGTCTACTGAACGATGCTAGCTCGGTTGGAGCATCATTTAAAGCAAGTCTACTGAACAATGATATCTCGTTTAGAGCATCATTTCAAGCAAGACTTCTGAATGAAGATAGCTCATTTAGAACATCATTTAACGCATATCTTCTGAACAAAGATAGCTCGTTTAGAGCATTCTTTATAGCAAGCATACTGAACAATGATAACTCGTTTAGAGCGTCATTTAAAGCAAAACTTCAGAACGATGATACCTCGTTTAGAGCATCCTTTATAGCAAGTATACTGAACGATGATGGCTCGTTTGGAGCATCATCTGAAGCACGACTTCTGAACGACGAAAGCTTGTTTGGCGCATCATTAAAGCAAGTCTTCTGAACGATGATAGCTCGTTTAGATCATCCTTCATATCAAGTATACCTAACGATGATAGCCCATTTAGAGCATTCTTTATAGCAAGTGTTCTTAACGATGATAGCTCGTTTACAGCATCATTTACAGTAAGTCAACTGAACGAGGATAGCTCGTTTGAAACATCATTTAAAGCAAGTCTTCTGAGCGATAATAGCTCGTTTAGAGCATCACGTAGAGCAAATTTTCTGAACGATGATAGCTGGTTTGGAACATCATTTAAAGCAGGTCTTCTCATACAGAGATCATGTGTCACATATGACATCCAGCGAGTCAAAAGTCAGTGTCGCTCTGAAAACCCAACGATATACAGTGGCTTCTCACCGACATTAGATTCATCTCAGTCATATGCGTCTTACCGCCCCAGCGTCTTTACGGACACGAACACTGCTTGACACTGAAATACATCACTAACAGTGGTTTTGGGTCAACGTTGCATGCCCCATTGCACAATACTAAATACATTCTGCATATATTTGCATTATTTAATGCCTCGTATTGTATTTATTGGTAACATGCCTATTATTTGCACTCATGCATACACTATTCTGTGCTATGTGGCGGTGATAGCGAGTGTATATTTGGATTAGAACCTCCACTGCATACTTGTCTCTCCATTGTTTCAGTAACGATGTCCAAAATCACTTCTGCGACAGGCGAGCGATCGCAAGTCACAGGATGGCTCCTCAAACCCAGAGTTCCCTATGATGACCGCGTCACAGGCTCACAACATACTAATCCACTGCCCAACGATGACATGGTCACGTATGCCGGCCAGTTGGGTGCAACATATGTCCATCAGCCATTAAAGTGCTTCCAGACAGTCCTACCTTTGAGTCGTTCAGGAACAAATATCGTGCAATGAGACAGAGCCTCCTAATAACCTCGCATCCTACGGGGGAGCCTATTATGATTCACATTGAGGCTCCGGTGGAAATGTGACTCAAATCAAATCCTAATAACTTTATAAACGTTTGAAAGCGAAGCTCTACCTTCATTTCCTGACAAGCACCACAGTCAGGTCTCGTCCAGAGGTCCACTCCTATTCTGCCGCCGGCTATACACGTAGGAGTCTTGCGCATATCGGTCTAAATGTCTTCCAGGTACCCGGGCGCGCTCGGCCGTCTGCCGGCTGAACCCCCAACCCCCTTCCTTCCTATATAAGCGTGAGCTGGACTGCCTCATCATTCATTCGCCGCTCTGGCTTTGGGCGCAGAACACTCCCGCTTCACCTGATCCTGACGGATCGCAGCACCTTCTCGAAAGGTACGATTCAGTGCGCGACGGCCAATCTGGGCAGTGGAGTAGTGACCCACTGCCCCTAGAGCCACAGATGGGGTCGCAATTATTGCCCTACCGCACTGAATTTGCTCTCAGTGAACTGCATACCACAACACAACAATTTTTCGATACAGTTCTTCACGAAAATTGTTGAAACAGAAATCTGTTGACAAGACAATTTGTCGATTCAGTTCTCAACAAAAATTGTTGAGATTGAAATCTGTCGATACAGTTCTTGATATAAATTGTCGAAACAGATTTTTTGGCGAGACGGAACGTCATATGTGACCCATTTTTATCTGCGTGTATGTATGAAGGGACTCTCCTTGGACCGCTTACTTCAAAACCAAACACCGCTTATAGCAGGTATCTGCCTATAGCAGGCATCTGCGTATAGCAGGCAACTGCCTTATGAGCAAAATTTCAAAATCAAACATTGAACGGTTCGCGAAGGAACGTCAGATTTGACCCGTAATCACCTGCATGTAGGCATGAAGGGTGGTTGCTTCGATACCAACACTGATGGAGGCAAGCCTGTTGCCTTTGTCGTCTTGTTCGACCAAAGATGGCTGCCGGACGTCATTGGCCGGCTTGTCGTTAGGCTTAAGTTTTCAGTGACGGATGAGGAGACAGTGACACAGCTTTTTCTGTACGCATTTGCACAATTGCAATCCCCATTTGTGGCTCTGTAGAGGCAGCGGGTCACTGGGGCAGAGCAGATGGGCCGCTGCGTATTGAACATACCAAGGCATGCTTGGTGCTGGAACCCTGTGGGTCCAGTGCTCGTTAGCTATGGAGCGTTGGTGCTCGATTGCCTCGTCTTGAAGGTAGCATCGAATGAATGACGAATAGGGTAACCCTTCCCTTATATAAGGTTGGGGGAGGGGGGTTGGACAACCGCCAAGCAGCCGGCCGGGGCCCGGCTTCGGCCGCCATTGGGTCTAAAACACGGAAAATTCGGGAAAAGCCGAAAACTATAAACTTTCGAAATTTTCCCGAAAAACGTTGAAGACACATAAAGGTCTAAATCTGTCGAAAACCATTTTCACCGAATGTTATCAAGATTCTCTCTCAAAAAAGTCTCCGTCCAATAAAAAGCAGAAACGCATTCTAACATTAGGGCTCTTACGGAATGGAAGAGAAAGCTATTTCTCTGTTATGTAGTAAGAGTCATAGGGGACCTCCTCCTCCCTCTGCTATCTTAAAGCAATAACGGTTACTAAAAGATTTTCCTTTACATCACAACCCAGAAAATCTGAACCACACTGCTAACCAAGTCCCACGCTAGAAGTTGCTTCAGTTTTCCTGACAGGAAGCCGCTTTCACCGGCCCTCATGAATGCCGGATAGGGTAGACCTCCCTTATATAGAATTGAAAGGTGTTCGGATCGTCAGAAAAGGTCGGAAGACATAAAACGTCGAATAAGGTCGGAACACGTAAAAACGTCGAATTTTATCGAAATGTCGAACACATAAAAAGTCGAAAAAACACAACATTTAGAAATTTATCGAAAAATGTTGACTGACATAAATATCGAAAATGGTCGAAAACTACTTTCGACGACTGTTATCAAGATGTTCTCAAAATTGTCTCTGTAATATTTCCTCATCAAGATTCATTTGAATAAAAAGCAGAAGCACATGCTAACACTATGGCTCCTACTACATTACAGAGAAATAGTTTTTTGTTGAGAGAATCGAGACAACAGAAGTTATAATGGAAGTGCTCTGCTGGGTCAGGCGCCGCTGCAGCTCTTCGCGCCGCTTAGTTCGCCTGTTCATTGTCCACAACCCCACAGAGGCCCGGAACCCAGCACAGGCTAACGTTCTTGTTTCTGGAGGACAATAGCACAAGCCAGCACAAGATCGATGAGACAACACGGTGGCATGGCATTGTTGATTATCTCCAGGGTTTGAAGCGCGCTAAGCAAATCGCTGAAAATTGAGATATTGGCATCTGGAAGAGTATCGGTCGCCAAGAGGGCGTCGGCAATGGCCGTGAGTTCGGCAATGGCCGTGAGTTCAGCAATGAAAACTGACGCTGATTGCGGGAATTTCCTAGCGACGACGCGTCCGGGGAGTACTGCTGCATTGCCCACAGCATCGTCGTCTTTTGATCCATCACTGAAGATATGCAAGCTATCAGCGTGATGAAACTCCACATGGGCTATAAAAATAGCACGAAGAGTTTGGGCTGCAACATCTGCCTTTCGACCAGTAAAATAGTGCGGGTAGAGCAAATTTTCTGGTATGCGCAAAATGGGAACAGCATCTCGCGGGAAAGGGTCCACCATTATAAGTGGCAGCCCAAGCTCAGCAGTGAGAAGCTCAATGCGCTGTGAGAAGCTCGAGGAGGGAGCCAAATTGGGGTGGAACTGTCGGATTGTGGTAATGTAGGGGAGGTGGAGCAAGCGAGGATATGGCAATAGAATTGGAGGTCGATTTGTTTTCGTCGAAGGGCAAGACTAGGCTCACCAGTTTCACAAAGATGGCTGACAATAGGGGAGGAGCGGAAAGTTCCAGTTCAAGCGCGAAGGGCAGCACTGTGAACGGGTTCCAGTGTTTTGAGAATATTTGGTTTTGCGGAGCTATAGACAATGCTCCCATAGTCAAGTTAGGACCAGATGATAGTGCGGTAAAGGCGTGATGACTATGTTCGGTCTGCTCCCCAGGTGAAATGAGATGTAATCCAAAGAATGATAGATCGCTGTAAGCAGTCTATCTTAAGTTGCTGCACGTGGTTCTTCCAGGTTAGTTTCTGGTCGAATATTAGTCCTAGAAAGCTAACTGAAGGTAAGAAAGGGATCATTTCTCCGTAAAGTCTGAGGTCTGGTACCGTGTAGGTGCGAGGCCGGTGGATATGATGTGCACATGTTTTGCCTTAAGAGATTTAAAGCCTCTAGACTCTGTCCATGCAACCACCTGGGTAATTGCACTCTGCAGTGGTCGTAAAGTTGGAACACACCTGGCGCCGCTGCGTAGATCCTGAAGTCGTCAACGTACAGAGACCCATTAATGCGATCACGAAGGACCACCCCCGTGATCCCATTAATTGCAAGCGCGAATTGAGTACATGAAAGGACGCTACACTGGGGGACCCAGTCATCTTGGGAATGTATGTTGGTGAGGTGGTTGCCCATTTTTGCCCGGAAGACTTGCCGCCGGAGAATGTTCTGGATGAAAAATGTCAAGTGACCCCGGAGTTCCATCTGATGGATCTCTCGGAGGATGCCATAGCGCCAGGTTGTATCGTATGCCTTCTCAAGGTCGAAGAAAACCCACACAAAACAGCGTGTTGTTTGCGGTCCAAGGCACCTTGGATGTCAGTCACAATGAGTAATAATGCGTCCTGCGCTGATAGCATCTTTCGAAATCCGAATTGTAATGGGAAAGGAGTGAGTTTGCTTCTAGGTGCTGGGTCAGTCTTGCATTCACAATCTTTTCCAGGACCTTCGTCACACACGAGGTGAGGGCTATAGGGCGGTAGCTGGACAATTCTTCAATTGGCTTGCCAGGTTTTGGGAAAGAGAGAACTACTGCCTCCCTCGACCGATCGGGGTAAGAGTGGGAAGACCAGACTGCGTTGTAAATAAGACAAGTAGGAGAGTGCAGAGGAATGTAGGTGCCTGAGCATCTCGTAGGATATTAGGTCCTCACCGCGAGCAGAAGGGATGGAGGAGCGAATTGAACCGAGAATTTCGCGTACCGTGATAGGTTCATTGTAAGGTATACGAAAATTTGGGGAGAAATCTAGATCATCTTGTTCCGCAATACGTTTTGTGTTACGGAAAGCAGGGCTGTACCTAATATCCGAGCTAACGGAGAAGTAATGCGTTGCAAAGAGTTCAGAGACTTCCTGCGCGTTGGTTTGAGTAGTTCCCCACACCTTTAGGGTTGGGGGAGGATATGAGAACAGTACTTTCCCGTCATTTCTCGGATGCGGGACCACGCTTTAGACATGGGTGTGTTCATATTAATGGATGATACGAAGTTTCGCCATGAGTGTTTTCGAGATAGAAAGTATGTATTTCGTGCTTTTGCAGTTCCTCGCTTAAACGTAATTTTATCTGCTTCTGCTTTTGTGCGCCGGTATCGATTGAATACACGCTTCCTCCGCCGCATTGCTATTTCAGAAAGGTCACCCCACCAGGGTGTCCTGATTTTATCCGGTGATCCCTTGGTAATAGGGATGCTGCGGTCTGCAGCGTGAAGGAGGATATTATTGAAGTTTTCCACCATCTCGTCACATGATATATCCTGAGGTGGGAGAGGTGTTGTTGTATAGGCGGCGAATGATTGTCAGTTGGCTTTACGCATCATGTATCCGCGAGCGGTAGAAGTATCTTCAAGAAGGAGAGTAGTGATAGTGATGAGGAAGTGGTCATTTCCGTAGGGCTCCTCTAACACTTGCCAGACAAGGTGTGGGGAGCGGATTGGGGAGCAGAAGGTTAAGTCAATAGCCGAGAACGAGGCTGTCTGGGTATGGAAGTGCGTCGGTTCTCCAGTATTAAGGGGCGCAATATCGTCAGACAAAAAGAATGCTTCGACGTGTCCTCCACATCCATCAGCTATGTTTTCCCCACAGAGGGGTGTTTTGCGTTAATGTCAACTACAAGAATGTAGGGCACAGAGAGATGAGCAGCCAGGTTGATGAGTAGTGCACATGAGAAGTTCATTGGGGAAAATATATAGATTACAAACAGTGACGGGGCGTTTGAGGTCCACTCTGTGGGCCTGAGCTTGCAGAGTAGTTTGTAGAGGGACTGCAGTGCATGTGATTGCTTGATTTACTATTGTAGCCAGGCCCGTGCCCGGTCGAGCATCGGCAGTGGGCGAGATGAAGTGGGTTTTATACCCACTGGGAAAAGATGGTTTGTACAGCCCCAGGAGAGTTTCCTGGAGATAAACTACAATAGGAGGATAGGTTTGGGTTAGTTTCAGTAGTTCAGCCGAGTTAGCACGATATCATCGAATGTTCTATTGAAGGACGAGTGTATCGAAAATGATAGATTAGTAGGTTATAGAAAGTCAAGGTCTAGGCTTGTGTTGATCAAGTCTTATTCAATGTCATTTTTGTACACTGTCAGTCACAGCCAGTCATGTGCGCTCGACGAGTATTGCTGGAACTTCTTTTGTGACTACGAGTAAGCGGAGGGTCATCTCTGCTTGAATCATCATCGTCCAAGTCAGAGCCAGTGCGCTTAGCGCTGGTCTGTGGCAAGCGAGTTTCTCCGGTTTGGGATGATGATGAGGTGGGGTGGCTATCACTCAATACTATGTTCGGCGCACATCCCTCGGGATTGTAATCTGGAACAGCTAAGCGAGGTAGAGTCGGAGGGGCATTTGGTGCCCTGATGAAGGCACAATAAATACGTTTGGGTTGAAGAGTAACCTGGCTAGCCTGTGCGGCTACCAAGGGAAATATTGCTTGGGCTTGAAGTAAGGCGTGTTTGGTCGTTAAGGACGGATCAGGGTCTTTCATCCTGTGTGGATGGCGAGGAGTGCGCTGAAGTGGGAGCATTTCTTCGTGTGGTGCTACCTCCAGCAAAAGAAGGTCGTCGTCCAGATTAAAGTCTGGGACTCCCATTTCGCGTCGATTAGCAAGTGAGGGACGGGGCCAGGTGGGAGTGAGGGAAGGTGTCTCCGATAGAACTTCGGAGTTACCGGACAGTGCGAAGGACTGTCGTCGCGGGCCTCCCCTATCTCGAGGAGGGGAAAGGGCATTGTGTTGTAGGTTAGGAGGAACCCTGGTTATAGGTATCACCGAAGACTTTGCGTGGTAAATCAGATGATTAGCTAAATGTTTTCACTGGCTCCAGAGTTGGTACTAGGGGTCAATTGCTGAAGTTGGCGGTTCCTCCTCGCTCTTCTGATGCCCGCAGTAGGTCCTTCAGTGTGATATGTATTAGTCTATGGAATGACTTGCCTGCTGATGTTGTGCAAGCTCTTGCTGAGCTGATGTATGATGAATTTTTAGATTTTGACTGAGCTGATTCAGTTTTATTTGTGTGTGGTAATGAATGTGTATATATAAATATTTTTTATTTTGTATTGTGACTGAGTTGCCTGGAGAACAGATTTACGGATTTTTCTGGATCATTGCTCAGCCTGCTTTTGCGTTTCTGGAGTGCTGTGGCATATGTGCCTCCTGTCTTGCCCTGCAATCGGGCTTTCCCTGGGGTGCTGGGCGGTCTTGAGGCCACTAAGGTGAAAAACCAAGGTGAGAAGGTGAGAAACCGCTGTCACTGCAGCAAAACTAGCAAGCTGACGGATAAATTAAGCGGTTACTTGTCTCTCAGCTTCAGGGTAGGAAAGGCGAGTATCTCATTTCCCAGTCTGTAGTAAAAGCAGTCGCGTGATGACGCAGGATGGTCCTCTAAGCAGTTTGCACATTTAGCAGGTAGGCCACAATTGTGGCCACGTACGTTCTAACCACACCGAAAGCAAGTACCTGTCAAGTTCCCTGAACGGCAGGTAGCACTTTCAAGACCAAACATTTGTCAGTTGTAGCAGCGTCTGGGATTGGGGATGTATTCTCGAACGGGCACTGTTTCCAGCCAATGTGGACATCAGAGCTTGAAGGTAAGGATGTAGACACCAGTGTATAGCTCAACTCCGCTTCGCAGTCGTTTCGTCCTGTATATCCTGGTGATCTGTAAGTTCGGCAAGGATGTCCGCATCGGAGTGGTTTGGTCTATTTTTATAGTCAATGGCTCCTTGGATCGTGTTGAGAGTGGGGTGCTCATCAACTGTCAAAGGGATATTATTCAGCATTTTCAGATTTCGGATGTTCCTGCTCTGTTCCTCGTCTCTTACCTCCACTAACAGAGTTATTCTTTAGCTCCGTGATGCGCTTTGGGGGACCCCTCAGCGCAGCGCGAAGTTGTCGATTAACTTGAATTGTATTAAGTTTCGTCCAGGACCTCTCCTGAAACTGCCTTGATAACGAAACACTGTGTAGTATTTATTCTGAATGAGGTCCTCAAGTACCTTTTGATTTCCAGCGTATCGTTCAGGAGGTCTTAGGCGGTTCCAACTTCTCCTGAGCATTCGTCCGGGAGTGACGGTCACAACGTTTTCATATTTGTTCTGCGATCTATTCTCTAGGTCCACCTCACCAGTTACAGATGAGGGAGCTGCTGTTTTTGTTCGTGTTGGTGTTCTTGTGTCTCTCCCCCAAGCAGCCTGGGAGGGAGAGGACCTAGTTTCTGGGTGGCACCGAGTTCTGGTGCTAGTGCAGAGACTTTAGTTGAAGTGTCCTTTTCCATAGTAGCAACTCAAGAAGATTCAGGCTCCCGGCATGCCCTGCCCACCAGGGAGACTGTGGTAATGCGGTCAGAAAACTCTGTAACCTACCACGAGGCTCAGTCAGTTAGCGATACAACCAAGAGTCAGTCATCATGAGTAGGGCTCAACGACCTGAGAAGCTACCTAGACTTGTTCTCTTAGGCTTGGGCTCCTTGCCAAGTTCATGACATGATAATCCTACCTCTCGTCGTCCACAGAGAGTTAACCGTCTCAATCGAAAGTCATGAAGCCAAAGTGGAGTGTAGGGTAGGGGGTGAACTGGCCTCGAACCCCTGTCCCCTCAGCCACCAGATAGCACCATCCGATCTTTCGGCAAAACCACATGCGGGACATGTGGGTCACAGCGAGACCCGCAATAACGGGGAGTGACAAGCTAAAAATATTTACAATGCGGCCCATACGCCGCAAGCAGTGGCCTGGGAGGGAGGGGGGGCTACAACCGGCCGCCGCGCGATAGTAGATCCAAGAAATTATACAGCACAGACATAAAATAATAATATAAAGAGCAAATCAAATGAGAGTGAAAGTGGTAAATGAAATGAACTTAAAGTTAACAAAATATTATGGGGGAGAGTCGTCAAGATAGGAGAAGAGATACGTTAATGGAGTTTAAATCAACCAAACGAGTTATATAGAGAAAAATAAGGTAAAAGTATATGCAGGATAGGGTGGAGAAGGAGAGATAGTGAAGAATAGAAGGGTCTGAAAGGAAATTAGCTGTTTACCCCCCCCCCGTCCCCCCCCCCCCCGGTTGGGTCGTGACCCTCGTGCGACCCATGAACCGTTAGCTTAAGGGGAGGGGGAGAGGGGTTGCATTAGATTAAAGAGAGGAGTAGAGAACACAAACGAGCGTGAACGGAGCAAAGTTAGAATGGTATATTTCATTGCATTCGGTTAGACAGAGAAATGGCAGGTCACGTACGTAAACCATTTGCTTAGAGAGACAAATCAGAGACTAGCGTGCTAAGCCGTTCAAAATTAGAGAAACGATTAGGCTGGGGCAAAATCGAGCTAACATATGCACGAGGAACCGTTTAGAGTTAGATGAGGTTGTAATGACTAGGGTTACTAGCGCAGTAGGTACTGTCCTGAGGTAGCAGCATGTCATCGAAGATATCAACACTGGTCATCACTCTGACGTCTATCACAATAAAAACTACATATAAAATATTGCGAGAAGGAGTTAAGGGAGGAACCATATCAAAATATTATTATTAGCTGATAACAGAAAAAAGCATGTATATACATACATATACATATATATATATATACATACATATGTATATAGATATGTATATATATGTATA
>SDVV010018196.1:0-13814 GCA_016164225.1 Gammarus roeselii
TGCTGACTGGTGGGTAGTGTGGGTGGTGCTGACTGGTGAGTAGTGTGGGTGGAGCTGACTGGTGGGTAGTGTGGGTGGTGCTGACTGGTGGGTAGTGTAACAACGAATTCGGTCAGCCCATCCCCTTAAAAAAGTTGTTCATTGCTCACCAAACAACCGCAGCATCAAACATCAGCTTACGAAGGGTTCACCTAAATAGACACGTTTGTTTTATACCAGTGTAATGCAACCTGATCAAATCTTGTTAGTCCCTTAACGTCTTCTAATGCAAGCGGATCCAACACGGTTAGTCCCTTCATGTCCTCTTATGCAAAGCTTGTTACCAATTTAACATCCTCTAATGCAAACTGATCAAACCTTGTTATCATTTAAGGTCCTCTAAGCTGCTCAAACCTTGTATGTCATTTTTCGTCCCCTAATGCAAGCTGAACAAACCTTGTTTATTATTTATCATCCTCTAATGCAAGCTGATCAAACCTTGTTAGGTATTTAACTTTTTCTACTGTAAACTGAATTAACTTTAACTGTCTTTCAACGTCCTCTACTGCAAAGTGAGCCGACTTTGTTAGTCATTTAACTGCCTAAAATGTAACATGAACCTGCCATGTTAGTCGCGTAACGTCCTCCAACAAATTACCTCACAGAAACACGTGCTTCAAAATTTCAATTGTAATGGAATATGTGCTGAAGCCTACGTCTTGATAGTATATTTGCTATTTCACTTCCAGCCTTATACATTTTCCCTTCTTCAATGCTACACTCTAAATTAAATGACCACTACACGCCAAGGAATAATTAAATTTGTCTCTGTAAAAGTCAGGTAATGGGTCGAGAAGGCCTTGAATTGTTGTTAAATTGTATAAAAAGCTAATAAATCTCATTATTTCTACCCTAGTTCAGACCTTCCATGGAGACACCAAAACAATAGCTGTTATTTGAGACCACCAGAGTTCACATGGCATGGTGGCCGCTGTACAGCATGCACGCCCTCAGAGAAAACCCTTACCCGTCCGTGCTTCCAGAGGATGCTCATAAAAACTTACCATTCTGACCTTTAATGTTTCCAGATGTTGCCAGACTTTGCTTGTCATTGAATTCTGTGCCCGGTTTGAGTCAATGCCGAGCACTAATTTAACCGCACGGGTATCATGCCGGATACCGTTTTCACGTCTATTCTAGTGGGAGTGCTATAGCTGGGAGCTGTCTAGCTGCTATTTCAGTAGAATTTGTAGAGCTGTGACTTGAAAATTTTAATTGCGCTGGAAGTCTGTTCTATTCCTGAAGAAATTGCTCGTGATATCGAGTACGAAACGCTTGTCAACGATTTTGTATTCATTATTCCTGGTCACTTCGTTCGCATCTTGAGTGAAAATGCTTGTTCGCTCGACGTTTTCCTTACCCTTATTATCTTCCACTCTTCGTCGTATCACCTCTCTCTAGCTAATAAAGGTTGAGTTCACGTTCACGTATAGTCTGTCTTCGTACGATACATTGCGCAGCGAAGGTATGAGTTTGGTAGCTCTACGTTGAACCTCCTCTACTTTAATAACGTCTGTTCTAAGGTATGGAGACCAGAATTAGACGGAATACTCAAGAAGCGGTCATGCAAATGCATTATATAACTTGAGAATACTGTTTCTGCTTTTGTACGAGATTGTGTATGATGTCATGCCAAACATTTTTTTTCATTTTTTGGCAGCATCGTTACATTGCTTGCTGCTTTTTAAGTCGTTACTAATGGATGACACCTAGACCTCTCTCTTCGGTGACAGGAATAAGTTTCTTTCCGGATATTGACTATTCTTGCTTGTGGTTATGATGACCAATGTGCTTCTTTGCATTTGTCGACATAGAATTTCGTTTGCCCCTTCTCTGACTAATCAACAATTTCGTTCAAGTCAAATTGAATCCTCCTAGCTTGGTATCGTCTGCGAACTAGCTAATGTTCGAGAGTACGTTGCTATCGAGATCGTTTATGAATATTATGAAGATAACTGGTGTAATTGGATTAGTACAAGCGTGTGTCTTATTAATGAAAGATGGGTTCTTCGACTGCGAGCGTAGTCGAGAATGAGTTGAGAAGGAAGTACACGACAAAAAAATGTCAAAAATCAGATCATATAACCTAATTTTAACGTTTAGTCAGAATACGGAATTTAAATACATATCATTCTATGCATGGAAAACATTTTTAGACCAGTCGAAATAGCAAAAGTCCACTGCCGCATATACTCTGTTATAGCATCAGGCTACAGCATACTTTTGCCGCATACACTCTATAATAGCATCGGGCTGCAGCATACTATTGACAGCACTGATGTCGACATTACTAAATCACCAGAGCAAGTAGAGACTTCGACCACAATAAAACACCAGCCAAATGACCGTCCCAACACCAGCGGAATGATGATCTGAACTGCAGCGATTTAACTGTCTTAACACCAGAGATATGACTGTCTCAACATCAGCATTATGACAGACTTAATACCAGAGATATGACTGTCTCAACATCAGCATTATGACAGACTCAACAAAACAGCGATATGACTGTCTCAACATCAGCATTATGACAGACTTAACACCAGAGATATGACTGTCTCAACATCAGCATTATGACAGACTCAACAAAACAGCGATATGACTGTCTCAACATCAGCATTATGACAGACTCAACAACAGAGATATGACTGTCTCAACTTCAGAGATATGACTGTCTCTACAACAGCGATTTGACTGTCTCAACACTATCAATACGACTGTCTGACCACCAGCGATATAACTGCCTCTACAGTTACATTTCACAGCAGCAGCACTCACTCTTGATTGTGGTGATGGCAGGCCATCATTTCAACCAAACATCTCTTATGAAATAGGTTTGCTCGTGCGGTCATAAAGTGCGCCCATCCCACAGACGCAACAGCTGTACACACACGAAAAAAATATATTGAAAGCTTTTAGCGGTTGCATCCTATAATTCTGGCATGGTGATTGTCTCTATTAACCTTTTGTGGAGCAACGTTTATGTTTGCGTTAGTTTAAAGTACTGTGAACGGTAGCGTGTAAGATATCAATTGTAATTACATCACAACATTGCCATGCTGAGCAACCCCCGGTATGGGCGGCATCCTTCGTACAAGAGTCCATCTTCAGGTCGTGTTGGAACAACTCTGCAGACCACGCCCATTCTGCGCATCACTCCTCCCTTGGTGTACAGCAACATTACGGCACCGGTGCTGCACCTCTTTGCACCGTTCTGCGCATTACCCCGCCCATTCTGCGCATCACTCCTCCCCTGGTGTACAACAACATTACGGCACCGGTGCTGCACCTCTTCGCACCGTTCTGCGCATTACCCCGCCCATTCTGCACATTACCCCGCCCATTATGCGCATTACCCCGCCCATTATGCACATTACCCCCTCCCATTCTGCACATTACTCCACCCATTCTGCGCATTACATCGCTCATCCTGCGCATTACCCCGTCCATTCTGCGCATTATCCCGCCCATTCTGCGCATTACCCCGCCCATTCTGCGCATTACCCCGTCCATTCTGCCCATTATCCCGCCCATTCTGCGCATTACCCCGCCCATTCTGCGCATTACTCCACCCCTGGTGTACAGCATCACTACGGCACCGCTGCTGCACCTCTTCGTACCGTTTATGCAGCAAAACAATACTCCATCAGCACGACTCAGATGGACTCTTCCGAAGCGAGAGCAGAAGCGAGTGCATGTAGATATCACTGTATAAGTACAGCATCATCATAGTTTGAACACTTATTATAACATATTAGAGTCGACGTTAAAGCTCTAATGAGACCATGGGAGTAACGATGTAAACTTTATTTACTTAATACAGTATTAGAGTCGATGTAACTGCTGCAATTAACCAATATAAAAGGAACTATCGTCGCTTCTATACAACACATGAAGCGTCATGACGGAGAACATTTAATTGAATCATCGGTTATACTTTAAGGGAGCACTGCAGTTCACCACTTTCATTATGTCGTTCTGATCAGTAAGTGCTCACATTTCATAATATGTTAATAAAATATTTAAATGTTGTACCTATGTTAAACTTAATAAATGTTAACTTATGAATAATGCTTTCTTGGTCTTCAAGTCTTCGTCTGGCAAACGCGAATAAATTCATTAGGCGGTAATTTCTTATTAAAATACTTTTCTTGCTTATTAATGGAACTTCAAATATGAGCTATTTTATCATTTATGGACAAAACGGAGCGCACATACAGAAGTCAAGTTGGAGACGCACGACAGATCTAATCACAACTATTAGTTACTCATTATAACCTACTATAACCAGCTAGTTACAGCTAGCTCGGCGTTCATACTATACCAGCTAGTTACCTGCAATAGCTAGCTCAGCGTTTAGACCTTGTTACAGTCGACCATTGACTGGCCTTCTTCTTTTGAAAAAGTTCATCGCTCGCTCCTCTTCCGACGGCAATTACTCCTCATCAGACAGTAATTACTCCTCTTTAGACGGGAATTACTCCTCTTTAGACGGTAATTACTCCTCTTCAGACGGTAATTACTTCTCTTCAGACGGTAATTACTCCTCTTCAGACGGTAATTACTCCTCTTCAGACGCGAATAACTCTTCTTCAGACAGTAATTACTCCTCTTCAGACGGTAAAAACCCCTCTTCAGACGGTAATTACTCCTCTTCAAACGGTAATTACTCCTCTTCAGACGATAATAACTCCTCTTCAGACAGTAATTACTCCTCTTCAGACGGTAAAAACTCCTCTTCAGACGGTAATTACTCGTCTTCGGACGGCTGTAGTACGAGCGTGGCTGTAGTACGAATGATGTAAAGAGGAGGGAGATTGGTGAGATGTTTGTGAGGAGGAAGTTTGATGTGTTGGCGCTGTGAGACGAAATTGAAAGGTAAGGGAGAATGTGAGTTTGGTGTGGTAGGTGGAAGAAATTCTGGTGTGGAGGAAGGTTGGGCAAGAGAAGGGGTGGTTTTGATATTGAGTGATCGGTTGGCTAGTAGCGTTACAGAGTGGAAGGAGGTGTCCTCAAGATTGATGTGGGTGGAAGTTAAGTTAGGCGTAGAAATATGGGTATCTGTGAGTGCTTACAGACCTGGCAGCAAGAGGAGTGAAGAGGAGAGGTGAGCAATTCTGGACTGACCTGAGTGAGTGTATTGAGAGTTTTGGAGGTCATTGCAATGTAGTTGTACTGGGTGATCTTAACGCGAGAGTTGGCGATGTAGTGGTGAAGAATGTGATCGGAAGGTATGGCGTTCCCGGTAGAAATTACAGTGGAGAAACCCTGATAGGTCTGTGTATGGAGCAGGAGTTGGTGGTCGGGAACAGTTTGTTCAAGAAGCAAGATATCCACAAGTTCACATGGGTAAGGATGGCTCATGGTGCAGTGGTGGAGAGGGCACTGATGAAATTTGTGCTGATATCGAGGAGAGTGGTGGGGAGGCTGTTGGATGTGCGGGCGTTGAGAGGGGAGGGTGGAGGAGTGTCTGACCATCTGCTGGTGGAAGGTAGATTAAGAGTGGAGCAGAAGTGGAAGGGCAACAAACGAGTGGGAGGAGGAAGAGAGGTAGTGAAAGTGAGTGGACTGAATGTGAGAAGTAGAGCTGAAGAGTTCCAGCAGGCGTTGAGGAAAGAATATAACAACGTGAGAGGACTGGACCTGAGAGATTGGGAAGAAGAATGGGAGGCGTTAAGGGACGCGTTGCTGAGTTGGGCGAAAAAGGTGCGTGGTGCGCGCCATGTGGGCGGGTGCATAAGGAAAGGTTGCGAGTGGTGAAACGAGGAGGTCAAACTGGCAGTGGCACGGAAAAGAGGAGCGTTTGAGGAGTGGATGCAGGTGAAGTTGGTGGTGGCTTATGAAGGCAACACAGAGAGGAGAAGCGAGGGGAAGCGGGTGGTGAGGAATGCCAAAAGGAACGCTGATGCCCGATGGGGCAGACGGTTGTGCCAGAATTTTGAGGAGAATTAACAAAAGATTTTATGCAAAGAGGTGAAGAGGGCGAGAAAGTGAGAGAACGGAAAGGAGGAAGTGGTGATAGATGAAAACGACCAGTTGTTGTTGTAAAGTGGTTATGTACGGAAGAGGTGGGCCGATTATTTTGATGAGTTGTTGAATGTCGCGGATGACAGAGAGGCTGACATTGTTGCTGTGGGCGGTGGTGCTCGGATGCCAGTTTTGGGAAAAAGACTTGTGGCGGATATTACCAGAGAAGAAGTGCAGGATGCGGTGGATGTAATGAAAGCAGGGAAAGCCCCTGGTTTGGATGGCATTGCGACCGAGTGCCTGAAGAAGAGTAGAGTAACGATTGTCGAATGGTTGGTGAGGTTACTGAACTTGTGTTTTGTGGCAGGCGTGGTATCGATTGAGTGGCGCAGTGCCTGCATTGTTTTGCCATATAAGAGCAAAGGAAATATAAATGAATGCTGCAACTCGAGAGGTATCAGTCTGTTACGTGTGGTTGGTAAGTTGTACGGGAAAGTGCTGATCAAAAGGATTAGAGACTGTACGGACTGCGCAATTGGAGAGGAACAGTGTGGCTTTAGGAGTGGTAGAGGGAGGGCCGATCAGATTTTTGCAGTGAGACAGGTCTGTGAGAAATACCTTGCCAAAGGAACGGATGTGTTCTGATCCTTCATGGATCTGGAGAAGGCATACGACAGGATTGACAAGGAAGCGCTGTGGAGGGTGTTACGTTTGTATGGAGTGGGCGGACATCTGTTGAAAGCGGTGCAGAGTTTCTATGTTGGCAGCCGAGCATGTGTCAGAGTGGAAAGCGAGGTGAGTGATTGGTTCACAGTGGAAGTGGGACTGACACAAGGCTGCGGTATGCCTCTCTGGCTGTTTAACCTCTATATGAATGGAGTGGTCAGGAAGGTGAACGCTAGTGGGCTGGGTCGTGGCTTGGAACTGTTGGAAGCTAATGGGAGGAGTTGGCAGTTGAGCCAGTTGCTATTTGCTGATGGTACGGCCCTGGTTGCGGATTCAGAGGAGAAGCTATGTAGGCTAGTGTCTGAGTTTGGTTGAGTGTGTGAGAGGAGGAAGCTTCGAGTGAACGTGGGTAGGAGTAAAGTAATGAGATGCTCGAGGACTGTCGATGCGAGCAAAATTAGTGTCACCCTAAATGGAGAGCTCTGGGAGGAAGTTCAGTGTTTTAAGTTTCTGGGCTCCCATGTGGAGATAATTAAACTAGTGGAAACTGAAGTGAAGGCGTGAGTGAAGGAGGGGTGTAAAGTGTTGGGTGCACTGAAGAGTGTAATGAGCTGTAGGAAGTTGGGGGATGGAAGCAAAGAGAGGGCTGTATGAGGGTGTTGTTGTCCCAACTGTTCTCTACGGAGCTGAGACTTGGGGGCTGAGAGCAGAGGATAGAAGAAGGTTGAAAGTTGTTGAGATAAAATGTTTGAGGAACATGACTGGAGTAACGCTGAGAGACCGGATCACCAATGACGTGGTTTGAATCAGAGCAGGGAGGTGAAGAAGTTGGAGGACAGAGTGGATTCGCGTGTTCTGAGATGGTTTGGGCACATGGAGAGGATGGATGAAGGGAGATTGATGAAAAGGGTGATGAATGCGGAGGCGAGTGGGGGCAGGCCTAGAGGTAGACCGAAGTTTGGGTAGATGGATGGTGTGAAGGAGGCGTTAGGAAAGACAATGGAGAGACAATGAACAGGCGTGAGACAATGAACAGGCGTGAGTGGAGAATGGTTGTGAATGGTTGATTTTGACGCTGCTCTGATGTGCTTTCCCGCCCTTGGCATCCCGCTGTCGGTATGGTCGTGGGTGAGGGGGGGCCCGGTCATTATGACGCAGACGGGTTAACCAGTGAATACTGTCGGGCCCTGCTGCTGACAACGGATCCTCGGACTGCACTCGTGACCCAGAGTGTATGTTTCGGGGGTACCGGCCGGACCCTTAAGGACAACAGAGCTAAGTTGTGTGAGTGTGAGCGTAAGAGGGTGTGAGGTATGCCTTGCTGTCGACCACCCCCCTTTCTTTGTGATGCGACCTAGTGTCTGGATCTGTATCTGTATCAGACGGTAATTACTCCTCTTCAAATGGAAATTACTCATCTTCAAACGGTAATTACTCCTCTTCAGACGGTAATTACTCCTCTTCAGACGGTAATTACTCCTTTTCGGACGGTAATTATTTCTCTTCAAACTGTAATTACTCCTCTTCAGACGGTAATTACTCCTCTTCAGACGGTAATTACTCCTCTTCAGACGGTAATTACTCCTCTTCAAACGGTAATTACTCCTATTCAAACGGTAATAACTCCTCTTCAGACGGTAATAACTCCTCTTCAGACGTAATAACTCCTCTTCAGACGGCAATTACTCCTCTTCAGACGGTAATTACACCTCTTCAGGCGGTAATTACACCTCCTCAGGCGGTAATTACTCCTCTTCAGATGGTAATTACTCTTTGTTCCTTACTAAAAAATTCAATTTTTGCACAGTAAATCAATGCCATGTTATCAAGTACACCAAAGTGGAAACAAAATTTCGGTGGCGTGAAATGGAGTGTACCTCTACAGCGAGTTTTTGACAATCGGCCACTTGGAATGATCCTAATTTAAGTACGGAAACGATGTTAGTTTGTTTGTACGTTTATGAGAACCATTTTGTGCATGTGTGGCAATATACACCGAAGTAAAAACTACTGATGTCACGTACTACACTGAACGGATTTGTTAATGAGGCTGCGTAAGTTTCTTTACGGGTACATCAAACGACATGAACACTGCCGATTGGACCTTCTCAGTAGCGGACACTGAAACACCCGAAGCACAATGTTTCCATGCCTGTTCACAAATTTATATTTCAAACAAGTGTCACCATTGCAAGAAAAAAGACCTGAATAGTACATATTCTTTATAAATAATGATTAGTTACTTATCTTGTTAATATGAGTAGCAGGGCTACCAATAACCAAAGGTACCAACACACTAACCAATAACCAAAGGTACATTACCAAAGGCTATGTACTACCTCACAATCTAACCAATAACCAAAGGTATATTATCAAAGGTTATGTACTATCTCACACACTAACCAATAACCAAAGGTACATTACCAAAGGTTATGTACCCTCTCACACATTTTTCTAGTAAAGAATATATTCGCGTAGATTAGGTATTTATATGACCACTGATTTTTTCTCATTTAATCTTTATTTAAGTACCTATATTTCAACATCAAAAGTGCTCCTCTCTCTGAGAATCGGTTGGACCAAGAAAGAATTTGAGAGAAATAAGCAGCAAGACTTACTACAGAGTCCTGCGTTGGAAGACTGGAGCCCAATAGCAGGCATTTTTGAAATCACTGTTTGAGAGTTGAAAGGCTCCACCAGCGCACGATTTTTGCATAAACGTTTGCGGTTAATGCAGGGTTATCTTTTGACCCTGTCGTACAGTAAACGCGAGGTAAGCACGTCAAGCACGGAACAGTGCCAGCGCTCTAAGCACGAGACAATGTCAGCACGCCAAGCACGGAGCAACAACATGACAGCCAGGACCATCTTACTGAAACTCGTATCAACGTCCAGTCACGATGTTTTGCACAACACGCTAAGGCAGACAGTAGGGAGAGCGCACACATCGACGATCCTTACCCAATCAATTACTCTTGTTTCATGGGCTTTCTTGCAGTGAACTAATACCTGGGGACTCGCAGGAGGCCTAATAACGACCGCTTCGGTGATTGGGAAACTGCTTCGAGTCAAATCATTCTATATCTGCCACTGTACCTCTCTCCAATCATGACTTAGGAAACGCCAACCAATATTCAAATATAAAAAGTCCAGACTCAATGTTCGCTGACGAAAGAACTTCCTTTTGCTATGGGCCGGTTAGATTTCCACTCCAACTTTCCGCGCAAACTATTCCAAACTGTCCCATAACTCGATAGTATACAGATACGCTCATAAAAAAATCAGATTTCCTGTATGTTCCTGGAAAACGTAATTATTGTTCTTTAATGTGCATGTGAATCACCAACACTAACCTCATCAAACCAAGTACACTCGTAAGGACAGTTCGTCTAAGAAGAATATTTTACAACCTGGCGTTTTTCTGCAACCCGGGAAAATGCGCTTGAAACAGACCTATTCTGCATATTGACCTTAGTACTTTTGCTCACAAAATGAACTTGAGCTTGTCAGATAAAAAAATCCACATGCTCTTAATTAACAATGAATGAGTCAGTTAGGCCGCAATTACATCGTTATGCATATGCACTAATAAATGCGTGCAGTACATAAATAAACGCATCATCATTTGAGTTTGTTCGTGGACTAATTCAGCGGACGCACTGAGTGCTGGAGAAGTTTATTAGCTCAATCAATGCTTCCGCATGCACTCTGCAGTTGGTAGCTTCAGTGAGATCGTTGCAAACACGTTTGTCAATAAAGAGCAATTGTTTTATACAAATCTATTGTGAACGCATTCATACTTATTCCTTTAAATTGATATAACCTCCTCGTTGGTTCATTGATATAACCTTCTCGTTGGTTCATTGATATAACCTTCTCGTTGGTTCATTGATATAACCTTCTCGTTGGTTCATTGATATAACCTTCTCGTTGGTTCATTGATATAACCTTCTCGTTGGTTCATTGATATAACCTTCTCGTTGTATTATTTACATAATCTCCTCACTGGTTAATTGGTATACACTCCTCGTCAGTTAATTGATATAACCTCCTCGTTGGTTAGTTGATATAGTCTACTCGTTGGTTAACTGATATAATTTCCTCGATGGTTAATTGATAAAACCACTTCGTCGGCTTATTGATATAACCTCCTCGTTGGTTAATTAATATAACCTCCTCATTAGTTAATTGATATAATTTCCTCTTTTGTTAATTGATATAATTTCCTCGTTTGTTAATTGATATTACCTCCTCGTTTGTTAATTGATATTACCTCCTCGTTTGTTAATTGATATTACCTCCTCGTTGGTTAATTAATATAACCTCCTCATTAGTTAATTGATATAATTTCCTCGTTTGTTAATTGATATAATTTCCTCGTTTGTTAATTAATATAACCTCCTCATTAGTTAATTGATATAATTTCCTCGTTTGTTAATTGATATTACCTCCTCGTTTGTTAATTGATATTACCTCCTCGTTGGTTAATTAATATAACCTCCTCATTAGTTAATTGATGTAATTTCCTCGTTTGTTAATTGATATAATTTCCTCGTTTGTTAATTGATATAATTTCATCGTTTGTTAATTGATATAATTTCCTCGTTAGTTAATTGATATAATTTCCTCGTTTGTTAATTGATATAATTTCCTCGTTTGTTAATTGATATAATTTCCTCGTTTGTTAATTGATATAATTTCCTCGTTTGTTAATTGATATAATTTCCTCGTTTGTTAATTGCTATAATTTCCTCGTTTGGTAATTGATATAATTTCCTCGTTTGTTAATTGATATAATTTCCTCGTTTGTTAATTGATATAATTTCCTCGTTTGTTAATTGATATTACCTCCTCGTTTGTTAATTGATATTACCTCCTCGTTGGTTAATTGACATTACCTCCTCATTGGTTTCTCGACACTCAACCGCAATTCGATTCCAGCCGCTCGCAAGCATCACTTTTTGCTTCCATTTCACGTGACCAATTCATACACTTCCCTCCCGTTAACAGATTACTTATTTATTAGGTTGCCAGAACATCTTGTCCTCCTTGCAACAACCCTAGTTACAGTTACTAACTTAGCTTGAGCAACGCTAGGCACTAAAAAGAGTAACGAAAGTTGCTCATGCAGTGAGAGTCACTCGTGTAACAGAAGACGCTGGTCTATTGAAACAAAGTCTGCGATGGTAAGAAAAGTCACTCCAGTAATAAAGTTGATCTTGTTTCGAAAGGGACCCATGGAACTAAAGTCGTCTTGTCCTGCACCGTCCCAGCGAGGTACTGCCCCTGGGGGTATAGCAAAGGTTCGGTGTCGCCTGATCGAGCTATCATTTTGCAAAAATAACAATAATGAAATTATACTTTGCTTTATTGGAACATGCGATGGTAGAATTCATGGTTTAAATTACAAACTCGAACAAGATGTATGTAACTAATAGCCATTAGGCATGACATACGCAACAACAGTCTAGTCATGGTGTGACTCACTCCCACCTGCTGCGATCTTGCACGACACATTATGCAATATTTCAGGAAAATATACGAGTCCCTGGCGAGAGAAAGACGTTTGATCCCTGACACGAGACCGCAGGCACTACGCCCGGCATGTCGTTTGTGATGACTGCGGGAACTGCGCCCATCATGTCGTTCGTATTGATCACAGAGTACGCCTTGGATGCCGTTCGCAATGACCGCAGACACTGCACCCTGCATGTCGTTCCTAATGACCGCACACACTGCACCCTGCATGTCGTTCGTAATGACCGCAGACACTGCACCTTGCAAGTCGTTCGTAATGACCACAGACACTGCACCCTGCATGTCGTTTCTAATGACCGCAGACACTGCACCCTGCATGTCGTTCGTAATGACCGCAGACACTGTGCCCTGCATGTCGTTCGTAATAACCGCAGACACTGCACCCTGCATGTCGTTCGTAATGACCGCAGACACTGCACCCTGCATGTCGTTTCTAATGACCGCAGACACTGCACCCTGCATGTCGTTCGTAATGACCGCAGACACTGTGCCCTGCATGTCGTTTGCAATGACCCCAGACACTGCACCCTGCATGACGTTTCTAATGAACGCAGACACTGCACCCTGCATGTCGTTCCTGATGACCGCAGACACTGTGCCCTGCATGTCGTTCGCAAGACCGCAGAAACTGCACCCTGCAAGTCGTTCGTAATGACCCCAGACACTGCACCTTGCATGTCGTTTGTAATGACCGCATACACTGCACCCTGCATGTCGTTCGTAATGACCGCAGAAACTATATCCTGCATGTCGTTCCTAATGACCGCAGACACTGCACCCTGCATGTCGTTCGCAATGACGGCAGACACTGCACCCAGCAAGTCGTTCGTAATGACCCCAGACACTGCCCCCTGCATGTCGTTCGTATTGACCGCAGACACTGTACCCTGCATGTCGTTCGCAATGACCGCAGACACTGCACCCTGTAAGTCGCTCGTAATGACCGCAGACACTGCCCCCTGCATGTCGTTCGTAATGACCGCAGACACTGTGCCCTGCATGTCATTCGTAATGACCGCAGACACTGCCCCCTGCATGTTGTTCGTAATGACCGCAGACACTGTGCCCTGCATGTCGTTCGTAATGACAGCAGACACTGTGCCCTGCATGTCGTTCGTAATGACCGCAGACACTGACCCCTGCATGTCGTTCGTAATGACCGCAGACACTGCCCCCTGCATGTCGTTCGTAATGACCGCAGACACTGTGCCCTGCATTTCGTTCGTAATGACAGCAGACACAGCGCCCTGCATGTCGTTCGTAATGACCGCAGACACTGTGCCCTACATGTCGTTCGCAATGACAGCAGACACAGGGCCCTGCATGTGCTGCGTGGAACCCTCGTTTAATGATTGTAATTGTGCATCCTTTATTGAAGAAGGAAAGTTTTTCCAGTTGCATACCTTTGAAAGTTTAATTGAAATACATATTTAATTGCACGTCATTTTGATGACATTCTAACGGGCGGAATGCGAATTGTATCACCGAGTGCCGTGAAGGCCGCCATCCGGGGTGGCCGGAACAGAAAATAATCTTGACATACATATATGGACCAGACCATAATGAATAATTACAATTATTCATGTATATGAACACATATATGT
>SDVV010018197.1:0-13814 GCA_016164225.1 Gammarus roeselii
CTTCATCTTCCCTTTCAGCAGGTATTGGGGAGCGTAGCTACCGGCACCTCAAGGAGCACTACGAATCCTTGGGGGCTCTGAAAAAGTGCAGGTAGTGTGTTGGTCTTCCTTACTGCGACCCGGGGAGTGCTGGGACCGTATGGCCTCAGCACCTTGGGAGTTACTGTACCTCCTGTGGCACCCGTACATACCATGGACGTTCTCCGCGTAATGGACATTGACTTTGCGTAGTAGTAAACCTAATTCAAACATTAAAAGAAGAAAAAAAAACTAATGCAGCACTGTTTACTGGTTCGACATTCGGCGCCAGAATGACGATGGCTTTAGCGCGCTAGAAAGTCTTGTTACTCTAGTTTAATCAAATCTTGAAGCATAGTGAAACTGAAAAGTACTTGCACTTAGGAAGGTGCTCGATTTGAAGCTAACTTATTACCGTCATGTATGGTTTGTTAAGCTGTGTCCCATCCCCTGCGGATCCGTTAAAAAAGTGTTTCGCTGTCAATCGTCAATAGGGTCTGGAATATGTTTACCGAGAACAATACTTAGTAGCAACCGTTGTCCAAATGTATCCTCTACCTCTGGTTCCTAACGATCAAATTGTTTGCACAGGCGTGGCACCTTCAGGCGTGATCGTGTCCAAACCAGGTCCTGGGGTGCGTCACATCTCAGGGCGTCCTGTGCTGAGCAATCACGCCGTTAACTTGATCAGCGGCGCCATCACCGCTGTCATCCTCCCTGTCCTGCTCATGATGCTCTACTGACTTCCACGAATATTGTGAGCCATTCTGCTGCTAGCCTGCTTCAGGACCTAGAGAATTCTCTTCTGGATCCAAGTGGCCTACATTTTCCAGACCAATAAAAAGTGTGATTTAGAAGTGATCTAGTTGTTTCTTGAGCTCAATTATATTTTTGCACGTGCTAGATTTGTACTCGAGTCTGGAGCATTAAAGCTCCCCAAAATCACTTCGGTTTATATTAAAGGTAGTTTCTTGAGTGTCGCTGCGAGACAGTTTCTGAGACGCTGAGAGACAGGTTCACTAACGACGGGGTTCGCATCAGAACGGGGATGGTGAAGAAGTTGAAGACAGAGTTGATTAGCGTGTTCTGAGATGGTTCGGGCACATGGTGAGGATGGATGAAGGGAGATAGGTGGAAAAAAGTGTTGAAGTCAGAGGCGAGTGGACGTGGCCTAGAGGGAGACCAAAGTTTGGGTGTATGGATGGTGTGAAGCAGGCATTAGGAAGGAGAGACGTGATTGTGGAGGTAGCGAGAGAGCTGCACTGGATAGGCGTGAGTGGAGAATGATAGTGAACGGATGAGTTTTGACGCTGCTCATATGTGCTTTTTCGCCCTAGGCATATCGGTGAGAGACGGGATGGTCTATGGCGGGGGAAGGGGGCCCGGTCATCATGACGCGGAAGGGGTAAACCAGTCACGCTGTCGGGCCCTGCTGCCGACACTGACCCCGAATCGCACTCATGACCCGGAGGGTGTGTTGCGGGGTTCCTGGCCGGACCCTTTTGCGCTAAAGAGCTTAGGTGTGCAAGTGTGAGTGTATGAGAGTGTGAGGTGCGCCTTGCCGTCGGCAAAGCAGGCGATTTTGGCCTGGTGTCTGTATCTGTATTTGTCTATCTGTATTTGTCTATAGCTGTATCTGTATTTTCTTGCGTATTTGAAGGTCGTGGCTCCCAAGTGCGACAATAAGGTTCGGATACACAACCGATATATTTCTGAAATGAGACGGTGGGGGTGATTGCTGGAATATTTGTTCTTTGTAAATATGGATGAATGGCGTAAAACAGACCTGCGTTCGGGAGTAGACATCAGTGTGCAGGTAGCAAGAGCGCATGCAATAGATAGGCGTGAGTGGATGGATTAGTGTTGACGCAGCCCAATACGCTTTCCCGCTCTTTGTATCTCTTTGAGAAACGAGATGAATGTGTGTGGGGGAGGGCTCGGCAATTACAACACAGCAGAGATAAACCAGTGAAAGCTATAGGTATCTGCTGCTGACACAGATCTCGGACCTTATTCCGTTACCGAAGTATATTGCGGAGTCCAGGCCGGGCCCTTTAATGCTAAAGAGCTAAGTTTTAGTATGCGTGTGAGGGCATCAGAGGGGTGAGAGGTGCGTCTTGCTGTCGCTCCATCCCCTTCTAGGAGATATGGATGGATGGCTTAAAGTAGGCGTTTGGATGCACAGACATCAGTGTGGAAGTAGCGAGAGAGCGTGCAATAGATGGACGTGAGTAGAAAATTATTGTGACTGGATTAGTTTTGACGTGGCCTTGCTGCGCTATCCTGCTCTTGGCGTCTCGTTGAGAAACGGTATGGCCGTGAGTGGGGGAGGGGCCGACAATTACACAGCAGGGGCAAAGCTGTGCAAGCTGTTGGTCCCTGCTGTTGACACGGATCTCGGATCTCACTCTAACCCAAAAGGTGTGTTGTGGGCTCCTGGCCGGACACTTTATCGATAAATGGCTATGTGTTGTTATGTGTGTGAGTGCATGAGAGGGGTGCGAGGCGCATCTTCCCGTCGGCCTTGCATATGTATTCGTATAGAAATGTTCTACGATGTTCATAATTGTTGCTGTTATTATAATTATAAATAGTTATTCAAACTCCCCTGAGAGGATGTGCAGCAGCTATGTAAAATCTTTTGGCTTGTTGCATACTCACGGTTAGCAATGTACAGGTATTTTCTTAATTACCGAAGTAGGTGAACGCCTTTTTTTTAGTTTCACATACCACCTAGCACTTATCTATTTTTAATATGTTATGTCTAACCTTCTCAACCAATTTGTTTAGCTATTTATTTGCTGCCCACATTGTGAGGTGAAGAAGAACCACTTGCCACTCTAGGTTTCATCGTTTACTCAGACTCTCTCACCGTAATTGGGTCTATTCCTTAGTGAGCTTCCGTGTTAAGTACTAATGTGATGTTGGCTAGAAAATGTAAGATGGTAGTAGTATTTAAGAAAATGTTTAAGAAGTCTCATTTTGTACACATTCTAGAATCAATTTTTGAATCTCACTTGAAGCAAAAGTACACAACTCCACCTATGAAAGGGCCTGACTCTGAATATCTTACACACAGGTTTTGCCCCTTTTATAGCTGACTTTGCGAGTCTTGAATTGCTAACAAGACTGATATTTTGAAGTTGATTGTCACTGCTTGATCTTTTGTAATTGTAGCTTTACGTTCTTTATTTTTTATGTTCTGACGGACTCGTACATTACAATTTATGAGTAATTCGGTTATTGACACGTATTTAATTGATATATCACGAATGGTAATAGCTACTCTGAAAATTCTAAACTAATTGCACACAGGATTTTGGGATTTTGTTCGAAATCTTTGAATTTCTGACGCCACCAGTCCTATAATTTTTCAGGATTTTTTATAAAGTTTTCACGTGTTATACTAATACTAACACGTGTTATACTAATACGATGTGATTGCAGAGAAAAATTTGTTGTCCTTTTATGAGCTTAACCAGACGTGGCCAATTGCTACATTTTTTTGCACAACGTAGCATTTATTCAAAAATACATACTAACTTGTTGTGACACCCTCACGATTCACGTAGCTTTAAAGCTGTAGCTATCTAGTTTTTCTCTTCCACTCGTAAGAGCAATATGGTTTGCATTGCGCTTCTGCTTTTATGCGAATGAATTCTGAAGAGAAAACATTACAGAGACGTTTTTACGAGAGAATCTGTGGTAACATCCGTTGAATGTAGTTTTCGACTGATTTAGACTTTTTAGTCTTTTAAACTTACTCGGGAACCTTGAAACTTCAAAGTTCATCGACTGTCCTCGAGTTTTTAGTAAAAAGAAACTTTGTGCGCTTAGCGGCGCGTGGTGTTATGCGCTTATCGGTCTAAATGTCTTCCAGGTACTGGGTGGCGCGCTCGGCCGTCTGCCGGCTGAAACCCCCAACCCCCTTCCTTCCTATATAAGCGTGCGCTGGACTGCCCCATCATTCATTAGTCGCTCTGGCTTTGGACGCAGAACACTCCCGCCTCACCTGATCCTGACAGATCGTAGCACCTTCTCGAGTGATCCACTGCCCCTAGAGCCACAGATGGGGTCGGCAATTATTGCCCTGCCACACTGAATTTGCTCTCGGTGACCTGTGTCTCACGACACGAAAATTTGGCGCTACAGTTTGACAAAAATTGTCGAAACAAAAATTTGTTTAGACAGAAATCTGTCGACTCGATAATTTGTTGATACAGGAATTTGTCGAGACAGAAATTTGTTGACACAACAATTTGTCAATAGAGTTCTCGACAAAAATTGTTGAGACAGAAAGTTATCAAGACTGAAATCTGTCGACACAACAATTTGTCGATACAGTTCTCAACAAGAATTGTCATAACAGAAATTTGTCAAGACAGAAAGTTGTCTGGACAGAAATCTGTCAACACAACAATTTGTTGATACAGTCATCGACAAAAATTGTCAAAACAGAAATTTGTCGAGACAGAAAGTTGTTAAGACAGAAATCTGTCAACACAACAATTTGTCGATACAGTTCTTGACAAAAGTTGTTGTAGCAGATTTGTTGAGACAGAAAGGTGTCAAGACAGAAATCTGTTGACACAAAAATTTGTTGAGACAGTTCATGACAAAAATTCTCGAAACAGAAATTTGTCGAAACAGAAAGTTGTCCAGACAGAAATCTGTCGACACGTCAATTTGTCAATACAGTTCTTGACAAAACAGGAAACTGTTGAAACAATTTTTTTGTTCTGTCGACATCAAAAAAATTTTGGTCAGATCAAACTCTTACCCATACTCTCGTATAAGTCTTTACCTCCGACTTGTAATTCTCTCTCCCTGCTTTCAGAATATGACGGAAACACCTTCCCTGCCCACCTGCTCCCGATAAGCCTGTCCTCTGCCCAAAAACGACCTCCATACCACCTGCCTGAGACACTCCAGCTGCTTCGCGAGACACGTGTATAGGCCAGCAGGGTGCGTCATCTGTCTATCGGCCATGAAAGCGGACCCAGGCAGTGCGTCCTACGAGGCTTTCCTGAATAGAAATCGGTCCATGAGACGGAGATACTCTTGCAGCGCCACGTCGGACACAAGGTCCTTTTTGCACCCTGACTCCCCCCACCTTACACTTCCGGGCACGCAACGCAATCCACCTCGCTACTCGGAGACGAGCAAACGGAAGGCAAAGAAGGAAAGCGCGGCATCAGACGACCCAAGGCGCCTCTCCCCCCAATCGTCGAGGGGCCCGGGCAGGGATAGCCCTACTCACGCGAACGGCCCCTCCTCGCGGTCCCCTAGCCCCGACGCACCTGCCTCACCCTCGGTTTCTGGGTCACAGATGCGCGACAAAGGACGCATCACCCTCGATGATTTCAACGCGCACATGCCGCCACCCAACATGTAGGGGTTTCACTCTCAGCGGGAGTACACCCCGGGGGACTCGGGCCTGCTTTCCGTGTCCATGCGGACCTCATCGGACGATGGAGCCGCAACATTGCTCAAGACATTTCTCCACTCACGCACAGACCCCGTTCACGGCACCTGCCCCCTACGGTACCATCACAACCCCCCGCTTCCGGACGGTACCCAGGCGCGCTCCGGCGGAGCTCCCCGATGATGAAACTCCGCCCCCCCGCCTTTCCCCCTTCCCTGGAGAAGAGGTGGTATGTACCTCCCCTCACCGCGACGTACACAGAGAGATTGGTGAGCTGCGACTATGAGGTCTACACCACAGAGCCCCCTAACAATCTGATCACGGTTCATGAGAGAAGCCCTAACTTCATTTTTCTCCCCGGTGGACTTGACCAGCCCTGCGGTTCAGCTACTCGTCCGCAGGTCCATCCCTTTTGTGCTGCCAGCAGGTTCGAAGAAGCTCTCTCTCCAGCTTCTCAGGAATGTCTTTGCGGTCGAGCAACCCTCCCATCTGGGAGTGACTGTCAGAGAAGACGGCCTGTTCGTCCTAAAACGTATCCCAAATGCACTACCCAAACTCCTCGAGCAAATCAATACCACCCTGCCTAACGGATCGGCACCGAAGGACCTCGACTCTTGGCCAAACACGCAATTTGCGCTCACAGCACACTGCCTCGTAATCAAGTACCTGATGGAGTTCGCGAATGCTCCGATCCTCTACCCGAAGGCTCACTTCGACGCCACAAAGGATAAGATCGCTTTCCCGGTCCCGCACATTGCCACAGAAGCACGCACCAAATACTTCCAACTCCGCACGCAGGTGGCTCAAAACCTGCGCGGCTACGACGCATCACCGCTCACAAACTATTGTCGGTGTCCTTCTTCGACGCTGTTCAGTGGAGATACCAGATTCGGCTTCAGACGCTGGACAGGCTCGTTCCGGAATCCGCCCGGACCGCCCTACTAGCAGGGTCGGTATTTAAACCTCAACTATTCACCGACGGGGCGATCTTACAGGCTAGCCAAGCGCTGGACACTTTCCGTAGCAGGACAGAGGTCCTCTCCTTCATGGGCCCCTCCACATCAGGTTTCGTTGCCCCTGCTCCACGAAGACCTCCGCAACACTGGAAAGCTGTCACACAGCATCCCCTCTATAACCGAGGCGGAATGGCACGAAGCTCCTTTCGTTGCCGACTTGCATCGCCCAGGGTGCGCTCTACGTTCCAGCAGATCGCTAGGCAACCCCAAGGGAGGCGGGTGAGCTCCGGTGAGCCTCAGGCAAGCTCCAGGCCTCGCCACCCGCCTGCCCTGGGTGCCCGGGGACGCCCCCAGTACGTTCCAAGGAGGGGTAGTCGCGGAAGGGGTCGGGTTAGCTCGGAACACAAACGACACTCCCACACCCGCTCACAGGCCACAGTTAACCACAGACAGCGGGACCGCCCTCTCTTACGCAAACTCTGACGCTCTGTCGGCAACCCTCAGGAACCGCCTCGCGCACTGGACCAAGGCCACGCCCTTGGTCAAAGGAATTATCGCCACAGGCCCCTCATGGAAATGGACTCCACAACCCCCCCCCCCCCCCCCCCAACTCGATTACACGGTCTCCCACCGACAACGCGAGGATGTTCTAGAACCCCTTGTATTGGAATTTCTGCGCAATGGCATAGTCAAGGCGGTTCCAATACAGCCGGCTTTTGTATCTCGCATCTTTACGATCCCCAAGGCCTCGGGAGGAGATCGCCTGGTGATCGACCTCTCCGACCTCAACAGATACATCCCGGTATCCACGTTCCGCATGTCCCACCCACAGCGCATACGGGCAATGCTGAACCCCCTTCTCTGGTTCACCAAGTTGGACATCAAGGACGCCTTCCCACACATCCCGATTTATTCCAGGTTCCAAAAGTTCCTGGCCTTCAAACTACGAGGCCAACTGTTTTTCGTTTTGGCCCTTCCATTCAGTCTCAACCTGAGACCAAAAATCTTTACAGCGGTCGCGAAGCTGCCCCTGCGTTTGCTCCACCAGCAAGGGATAGATGCGGCCTTCTACATCGGCGACGGGCTACTCTGGGCACCGACAACTCTTCACTGCCTGCGCAACACCCAGACAGCCTGCGACCTTCTCAAACTAGGCTTCCGCGTCCACATGGAAAAATCTGTTCTAGAACCCACTTTGCAGATCGACTACTTGGGGGTAACATTCAACGGCGAGGCCGAGTCCATTGCCCCAGCCTTAGAACACATCAACCGCTGCAGGGACATGGCCACGGAGATACTTTTCCGCGGAACCCTCTCGCTCAGACAGCATCAGAGTTCCCTCGGAATAATAAATTTCCTCACACCTTACTTATGCTATGCTCGCCACTTCTTCAACAAGGTGGTGCTCGCAGCGCGCTCACTCCACCTCTCTCGAAAGCCCTGCCATCTCAACAATCCCTACCGCCAGGTAGCTCAGCACTGGCGCGACGAGACCTTTCTTCATACCACCATCCCGTTTGTAATGCCTCCTCCAGAGCACCTTCTGTGGACGGATGCATCGGATGAAGCGTGGGGTGCCGTATGCGGCAGCAACCAGCAGTCTTACGGCCTCTGGTCTCCCGGGGAACGCAAACTCCATATTACGGCGAAGGTAGCGCTGGCCATCATATACGCGCTTGGCGCACGAGCTCATTGGCACCACACCACAGTTCGCGTGATTTCCGACAACAGCGCGGCAGTGGCCATGGTGAAGCACTTGGGTTCCAGCAAGGCTCCGGCGCTACAGAAGTTCGGAGCAGAGCTCCTACAGATCCTCCAGCGCCACCCCTTCTCCCTCCTCGCGACCTACCTACCCGGTTCGCAGAACGTTTGGCCCGATCAGCTCTCACGTCTCCTACCGGTAGAAACGGAATGGGCGCTGACGATTCAGTGCTTCTCCGCGGGACCATGCACATCGACCTCTTCGCGCATCCGGGGAACCACAAGCTCCCACTATTTGCAACTCCCTTTCCTCACCCGCGAGCGGCTTTAGTGGATTCTCTCCAATGCGACTGGAATCAGTGGAAGGTAATATATCTCTTCCCTCCCTACAACCTGATCCCCCAAATGCTCCGAGAACTCGAGACGTACCGCTACAGCGGCGTCCTTGTGGTCCCTGACCACCCCAACGCACTGTGGCGGCCCACGGTCATCGCGTCTTTCCACGAACTCTTGCTTGCCCTCGACATGTCCCAGCGCATCGAAGGCAGGGAGGTCCCTCTAACATCCTGACCCTTCTTGCGTTATCTCACATTCAATTTTTAAAAACGGTGCTCATGATCAAGTTCAATAGCTCGCTGGCGGACACCCTGGTTAAGCCGTACAGGCAGTCCACACAACGCCAATACCAAAGCGTCTGGACTTGTATCCAAACGTGGCTACGCGCCACGCAGGTGCAGCCTATCAACCAGTCCACCCTCTTGACGTTCCTGCACTGCGCCGGCAAGCAGAAGCGGCTCAATCCTTGTATGGTTCTGGTCTACAGGAATGCGCTACACTTGCCCGTCTTACATGGCTTTGGCGTCACGACTCGCGGGGCAATCTTTCATGAACTGGCTCGCACCCAGTTTCACGAGAATCCGCCACAACGACGTTTCGTGCCGCAGTGGAAACTCGAGCCGGTACTCAACATGCTTGCCTCTCCTCGCTTCAATACTCAAACGACGTCAGTTTTGGCACTCTTTCAGAAGACTGTAACTCGTCGCGCTTGCAGCAGGCAACAGGGTCTCTGAAATTGCAGTCATGTTACGCACGTGACTACATTTCTCCACGAACCCTCCATGCGCGCTCATCCTGACCGCCGACAAGTTCCTGTACAAAAACCAGGCCCTCGCCCACACACTACCGCTCATCTTTATCGCCTCACTGCTGCCGGATAGCCGGGCACACGGCTTGTGCCCTATGAACGCACTCAAAACTTACATAGCACGATGTCCCTCGCACAATGAGTTTTTGTTCATCCATCCTCTCAGGGCGTCATCGGTGGGGCACTACATCTGCTCGCTTATCAATGAGTCCACACCGCATGCCTTCGCTAAAGCTCACGATCTCCGCAAGTATGCCTCGTCTCTTGCTTGGACGTGTGGAGTCCCGCTTCAAGACATCATATCCAAGGCGTTTTGGAGGTCGCCATACGTATTCGTGCACAAATACCCCTTCACGGTAGAGAAGCCCAACCAACCTTGCGTCTCCTTGGGAACCAGATTGATAGTCCTTCTCGCCTCATACGTTTCGGACACCGCATCCGCTTCGGCCAGCACGTAGCATAGAGTACGTATTTCATTATCTTACCAACGCGTGCGACCACACTCCACGCAAAACCTTCAGATTACGGATTACGAAATATGTATTCTCTTTATCCCACTTGCAGTACAACTCTGTTGCCATAGGAGCTAGCTATTGTACACATTGTAGGTACTGGTATATTTAGAATGTATTGCCTACCGGACGGTTCACCCAACCTCTCTGTAGGGCAATATGTATTGATTATGTAACTACTCTTTGGTTGCTCATGCACACGGCCCGCACATTGTCTTTGGCCGCGTCGAGCGAGTATGTTCACTGCCGTTGCCACAACGCCATATTTATATGTACCCATACTTAAATATTATTTGGACCCTCATGTTCAGGGCCCGCATATTAGTTTGCCGCTAGGACCTAGCTTTTCGCTGTTGTCGAACAATTCTTATTCGTCAATATGTAAAGTTATTACCACCATTTATACAAATGTGTTAGCCTTCCCTTCCACGGCAAGCGCTTCTTTGGGAACACCCGGTTTAAGATGCAGTCAATCCATCCACCTTCATTGCTCTTCTGGCATCGCCCAGCTTGCGCTACATGATGGTATTTTCTATGCAAACCATATGGCTCTTACGAGTGGAAGAGAATTTAACTTTGTTATCTCGATTCTCTTAATAAAAAGCTATTTATCTGTAATGAGTAAGAGCCATATGAGGCCTCCTCCTCCCCCTGTTATCTTAACTACGCACCAACGTCTCCTCACGGGAAGCAACTTCGCTAGACCTCATGAATGATGGGGCAGGCCAGCTCACGCTTATATAGGAAGGAATGGGGTTGGGGGTTTCAGCCGGCAGACTCCGAGCGCGCCACCCGGTACCTGGAAGACATTTAGACCGATAGGCGCAAGACGCTACGCGCCGCCAAGCGGACAAAGTTTTTTTTTCTAAAAACTCGAAGACAGTCGGGGAACTTGGAAGTTTCGAGATTGCCGTGTAAGGTTAAAAGACTCGAAAGTCTAAATCGGTGGAAAACTACGTTCAACGAATGTTATCAAGTTTCTCTAGTAAAAACGTCTTTGTAATGTTTCCTCTTCAGGTATCATTCGAATAAAAGCAGAAGCGCAATGCAAACCATATGGCTCCTACCCATTGCAGAGAAATAGCTTTTCATCGAGAGAATCGAGATGACAAAAGCTTTATTATAGACTACCGTAATTCTTGTATTTCAATATCAACATAGGCCTGTGTATTATAAATCGTCACCAGTCTGTTTGAAAGTATATTGTGTGGTCCTCCCCGTTCGTGTTCTGTTAAAAATGCACATTTGGATGCAAGGCCGATTTCCTCGAAAGAGGGGTGCCGACGGCAAGACGCCCCTCACACTTCTCTCATGCTATCATACACATACCAAAACTTGGCTCCTTTGCGCAAAAAGGTTTGACCAGGGCTCCGCAACGCACACTTCGTGTCAGGAGTGAGATCCCGGGGCAGCTCACTAAGATTCACCTCAGAGCACCGGTGAGACGGAAATCTAGTAGTGAGAGCCGAAACTAGTGCCTGGTGCAGTGACCGACTGCTTTCACCGATTTCTACCTGATGCGTTAAAATTGCCTGGGCCTTTCCTACCTGATGACGGCGAAGCGCATAAGGGCCGCGTCAAACGTCCATTCACAGTCATGCTCTGATCACACTTATCCATTGTATGCTCTCTCGCTACCTCCACACTGATTTCTCTCTTCCCTAAAACTTGCTGCACGACAACCATTCATCCAACCAAACTTCAAACTTCCTCTCGGCCTATTTCCACTCACCGTCACCTCCATCACTCTTTTCACCAATCTCTCATCATCCATCCTCACCATTTGTCCGAACCACCTCGAAACACGTGAATCTATTCTGTCCTCCATCTTCCTCCCCATCCCCTTTCTAATTCGAACAACGTCGTTATTGATCCTAACCCTCAACGTTACCCCGGCCATGCATCTCAAACATTTTATCGAAAATATTTAACCTTCTTCTCACTTCTGCTCTCGCCTCCCACGTTTTAGCCCAGTAGAGCACAACGGGACAGTTACCCCATGCCCAATTTCCATCAGATCATGACACTCTTTAGTGCACCTATCACTTTACACCCTCCCTTCTCTCAAGATTTCACCTCGGTTTCCACTAGTCCAGTTTTCTCCACATGAGAGTCCAATTACTTAGAGCATTGAACTTCCTCCAATAGCTCTTCATTGTGGCGATTTTGAGAATATCGATCCCAATTGCATCGTCATTACTCGAACTCTCATTATTTTACTTTTACCCACATAAACTCGCTGCTTACTCACTCATCTTACACCACAGTCTACCAAACTCCGTCACTAGCCAAACACCTTTTCCGCCGAATCTGCGACCAGTGGCATATGTTCCAAAAACAGCAACTGACTCAATAGCAAACTTCGCCTATAACACTGTAAACCTTGACTCAATATGCTCGTGTTCACCTCCACGTCATCCATGTAGAGATTGAACCTTGTCTCAGTCACACCTTCACTGGGAACTATGCACTCACCCGCTCCCTACTTTGACACATGCTTTGCTACCAACATAAAAACTCTGGACCGCTGAAAATTAACGAATTTCCGCCGACTCCATACAGACGCAACATCTTCCGCAATGCCTCCCTGAAAGAATAACTGTAATACCCAGGATAGTAAACGAAATTTTCTTGGCAACAGCAACCGAATGAAAAATCACTAACTAGATATGATACAGATGCAGACGCCAGGCCGAATCCCCCAGAAAGAGGGGTGGTCGACGGCAAGGTGCACCTCACACTCCTCGCATACACTCAAACAACTTGAGCCATTTTGCGCTAAAAGGTCCGGCCGGAAGACCCCTCCACACCTCCTCTGGGTCATGAGTGCGGTCCGAGGTCAGTGTCAGCAGCAGGGCCAGGCAGCGTGACTGGTTTACCCTTGCCGCGTCAGGATGACCGGGCCACCCTACCCACGACCACCTCGTCCGCCAACGAGATATCATGAGCTGGAAAGCACATCAGGGCGGCATCAAAAATCATTCATTCACAATCATTCTCCACTCACGCCTATTCATTGCACGCTCAACACGGTACCTCTACACTCAAGTCTATCCTTCCTAACGCCTGCTTTACACCATCCATCCACCCAAACCTATGTCCACGTCTAGGCCTACGTCCACTCGCCTCTGCCTTCATCGCCCTTTCCACCAACCTCCCTTCATCCATCCTTACCATATGCCTGAACCATCTCAGAACACGCGAATCAACTCTGTCCTTTAATTCGAACCACGTCGGTATTGATCCTGTCTCTCAGCGTCACACAAGCCATGCTCCTCAGACATTTTATTTCGAAACCATTCAACCTTCTTCTCTCATCTGCTACCACCCCCTAAGTCTCAGCTCCGAAAAGCACAGTTGGGACAACTTTGCTTCCATTCCCAACGTCCGACGGCTCATAACAGTCTTCAGTGCACCCAACACTTTTACCCTTCCTTCACTCGCGACTTCACCTCTCCACTAGTTCAGTCTTCTCCACATGAGAGCCCAGATACTTAAATCACTGAACTTCCTCCAATATATCTCCATTTAGGAGGACACTAATTCTGCTCGCATCGACATTCCTCGAGCATCTCATTACTTTAACCTTCTTCTCACACCCCCGTTTTCTCGAAGCTTCCTCCTCTCACTCTCTACCAAACTCAGATACTACTACACTGCTTCTCCTCTGAATCCACCACCAGTGCCGTATCATCCGCTAACAGTAACTGGCTCAATTGCCAAATCCGCCCATTCGTTTACAACAGCTCTAACCCACGACCCAATACACTCGCGTTCACCTCCCAGACCACTCCATCCGTGTAGAGACTGAACAGCAAGGGAGACATAACGCAGCCTCGTCTCAGACCCACTTTCACTGTTTACCAATCACTGAGGCTTGGGGGGTGAGAGCAGAGGAGAGAAGAAGGTTGAATGTTTTCGAGATGAAGTGTCTGAGGAGCATGGCTGGAGTAACGCTGAGAGACCGGATCACCAACGACGTGGTTCGAATCAGAACAGGGATGGTGAAAAAGTTGGAGAACAGAGTGGATTCGCGTGTATTGAGATGGTTCGGGCAC
>SDVV010018198.1:0-13813 GCA_016164225.1 Gammarus roeselii
TTTATACTGTCGCAGAGCCAGGGAAAGGCTCCTGAAACCACTGTTTCACCTTTTTGTTCTCTGTGAAGGGACTCCAACCAGTAGAAACTTCTGACATCAGTCCCTGACCATCGTCCTCTGAACAGAGACTCCATCAACGAAGAAACTTAAGAAGTGGTACTGATTCCACTGTTGTACTTTTTTCGTTCTCTGAGGAGAGACTCCATTATGACAAGAAGCTATAGAAGGGCTTTAAACCACTTCCAGCCCTTCTTCTTTCTCTGAGTAGAAACTACATCATGCTAAGAAGCCTTTGAAGGGCTTCCTCCACACTGTCGAGATTGCTCCGTTCTCTTAGTAGAAACTACATCATGCCAAAAGCCATAAAAGGGCTTCCTCGGCACTGTCGAGCCTTCTACACTCTCTGAGCAGGAACTCCATCATGCCAAAAAGCCACAGAAGGGCTCACACAGCACTGACAAGCCTTCTTCATTCTCAGAGTAGGGACTGCATCACGTCAAAAAGCCATAGAAGGGCTTCCGCACCACGGCCATGCCATCTTCATTCCCTGGGCCGGTCTCATCTAACCGAGAGGTGTGGGCAGCACTTCCACGAGATTTCTTTATCCAAGGCAACACAATCAATTCCTGCTCACTCGGCAGCTTTTCACAGGTCATGTCCTTGTCATGGACGAAGTCAAAAGACTTTGCGGTGAACATTCCAAGCCAAGAGATTCCGAATGCATGCATTGCAGTAGCAAACACTTTCAAAGATTGAGTGGCTTCAACAACCTTTTTCTTTTGTGAGTGTGATCGACGAAGGCATTGGCTGTTTCAGAGCCTACGACATTTTTTTTAAACAATGTACCATTCTCGTAATAAATGCATTTTTTTTTATTTGTATTCTAACATCCCTACTGTGAAACTGTATACACATTTATGTATGTGAATACATACAGCAGCTTCTTGCAACATGTTGGAAGAGATGGCTGCATATCCACACGCATAAATTCTCAAAATTTAAATGCAGGTCATTTGAATAAAACCTAAAGATACGTTTTTGTTGGTGTGACGTTACCGTCGGCTGCACAAATACCTCATTTTTGCGTTTTGACTCCAACAACCCTGTAATGATATTGCATGTATTCAAGTATGTAAATTGAGATTGCATGTATCGAAGTATCTATATTGAGATTGCATGTATCCAAATATGCATATTAATAAATAAATACAAACAATCTCATTGCGAGAATGATGGAAATGAAAACGCGAAAATAACGTAAGTGGAGTCGATGGTCCCGGCTGATCCTTCAGTGCAGCGAACGTCTTATTTCCGCGCTTTGGTGTCAACATCCCGGCGGTGAGAATGTATGTATTTATGTGAGAATGTATACCGTGCATAGAAAAAACTTCTTATGTAAATTCATACTGTGCATAATTAGTCTCAATAAAGGGATGTTGGCATTTACAGTCTGATGGTACTGTAACTCCAGCCTGGAAACTTAAAGCTTCAGACATGGCATGTTCAGTTTGCATATGACATGATGTCTCTCAGATCAAGGGATACTTTGAACCAACGCTGCCATACTGCCTCAGGCCCGTCCGGAAGGTGGGCCGAAGGAGACAGTCACTCCACAACGCGACAAGGGTGGAGACAGGACGTTTAAAATCTACGGTCATTGTACACAATATTTCACTACCTTGAGCCCGTAACACTATAAATAAATCAGATGTTGAATAATTCCATGCAATATTTGAACTCAAAAAACTAAAAAGTGGGTGCATTTGTAGGAATGTATCTGAATGTTTTAAAAACATTTATTTGCAGCTTTCCTTTACAATTTTTAGGAAAAATGCAGGCTCTAGACTCTAGAACACTGACTATAAACCTCTTATAATCTAGATAAGCCGACACGTGTCATGAACATGTTTGAAACAAGCGGTGAAAACATCTATCGCAAACGTAGTGCTAAGGCATCGCATCTTCCTGCTAGTCTAGTGTATTTTTTGATATCAGAAGCTCAATTACGCTCATGTTGTTTATTCTGATGTGTGACCAATTACTTTATGTTATTATTGTTATTATTAATAAATTATTTATCTCCATCTGCTAGCAATATGTTATCAATTTGTAAATCTAACACACAAGCTTATCAAGTGTACAAGTATTATTAGCGAAACAAAGTTCAGTGAAATTGGTCGGAGAGGTCGAAGATGATGCAAGTGATAAACAGAGAAATTTGCTTGTCGACCCTAAACAGTAAAATACCCACGACAGCTTGAATCACAACTTTTGCTGTGATGGATGGCCAAGCGGATAGTGTTTTGGACTCGTATTCCGGCGACGCGGGATTGAATCTTGGTGGGGACCAATTTTTTCTCAATCATGAAATTACTGTTCATTAACATGTCGAAAATGATGCTCTGAGCATGGATCTTCAACCAGTGTTGTTTAGCAGAGAAATGCAACAGGAACCTAATAAGTGATAGGTGCTCCCATACTACCCCAGATGACGTCACTAGCTCCTGTGCTTGAGACTTCCGTAACAGCTAGAGTCTTGATGAGCGGCACGATAACGGTGGGCACTGTGTTTTGGATGGTGTCACGGAAATATTTATTTACTTTACTCGTTTGTTATTTAAATTCATTCTGTGAATGTCATACTGTTTGTTGACATGTGTTCTTTAAAATACCGTGAACAGCAAACATCAATTATTGCATCAATCATAATTCACCACAAACTGCATCACAGCTCTCTGTATTCAGGACAAACTGCATCACAACTCGCTGTATCCAGGACAAACTGCATTACAGCTCTCTGTATCCAGGACAAACTGCATCTCACCTTGCTGTATCCAGGACAAACTGCATCACAACTCGCTGTATCCAGGACAAACTGCATTACAGCTTTCTGTATTCAGAACAAACTGCATCACAGCTCGCTGTATCCAGGACTGACTACATCACAGCTCGCTGTATCCAGGACAAACTGCATCACAGCTCTCTGTGTCCAGGACAAACTGCATCACAGCTCGCCGTATCCAGGACAAACTGCATCACAGTTCGCTGTATCCAGGACAAACTGCATCACAGCTCTCTGTATCCAGGACAAACTGCATGACAATTCGCTGTATCCAGGACAAACTGTATCACAGCTTCCTGTATCCAGAACAAACTGTATCACAACTCTCTGTATCCGAAACAAACTGTATCACAGCTCTTTGTATCCAGGACAAACTGTATCACAGCTTTCTGTATCCAGAAAAAACTGTATCACAGCTCTCTGTATCCAGAACAAACTGTATCACAGCTCTCTGTATCCAGAATAATAACAAACTGTATCATATCACTCTGTATCCAGAATAATAACAAACTGTATCATAGCACTCTGTATCCAAACAAACTGTATCACAGCTCTCTGTATCCAGAATAATATCAAACTGTATCATAGCACTCTGTATCCAAAACAAACTGTATCATACCTCTCTGTATTCAGAATAAACTGTATCACAGCTCGCCAGAATAAACTGTACTACAGCTCTCTGTATCCAGAAAGAGCTGTATCACAACTCTTTCAATCAATTTATGAGCTCGTGTTCCATTGATTTGATCAGAATTGTTAACCAATTCCATTTATAACTGACGAACTTCATCAAATTTCTACTGTGAATAAATCCTTTGTCAAATGCTCTATTCAAATTGAAACCAGACATGAATAAAGGGAAGAAGTTCTTGTACATTAAACCAACTCAGACTCCGTAATTTAATTTACACATGACTAGCAAGGCAGTAACAGGGAAGAAGACTTAATTCACAAGCATTGAGCCATCAAGGAGCAGGGGCACATCAAGGGGAGGGAAGGGGAGCACGATGTCATGCCATTTCCCTTAGTAAAGGGATTTGTTATGCAATTTGTATTCATTTTTGAGTGATGCACTTATTTGTTCACAATGACCAATACCATTTTGCGACGGCCTTCTTTTAAACATCCTGGGTGCACTACTGCCTCGAAGGCTCATGTTGACAAGACTAGCTGCGATAACACTCAAGGACACAATCATCATACATCACAAATAAAACAGTAAATTTGCATGATTAAGGAAAAGGTTATTGACCCTACTTACTTTGTTTATTTTCGCCAACTAGGTCCGTCGATTGGTGGGATATAGAGGTAAACATATTCCTCATCCTTAGTTATACATTAATATTAAGTTTATCTAAAGAGCAAATGTTGTCTTCAGAACAGTTCACGCTGATGAAAACTTGGTACGTTTCATCTGTGTATTCTGATTTACATGTAAATTGTCAACACGTCAATATACCAAAATAAAATTTAAATAAATAAATTCTTAACCATCTAAGAGTCTGTTTGTGACCCTGTCATATTATAGACTGTGAGTGGCTCTGCAGTGGTTCCCAATCAAATTCGCAATGTGATGGAGAACATTTCTAAGATGCCCTCACTAAAAATATTCAATGCTTGGCACACACGTTTCTCACAGAAAAACAATAGGGATGCCCGAATCACAGGCATAACAGTGACTGTTCTACATACGTTAGATTTAAGTTGTATATCCAATTAAGGGTTTACATAGTTAAGAATGCCACGAACCAATTCTGCGATCGATGCATTTTGTACAGTCTATCAACGCGCAATACACCCATACACGACAAACCTATACTTATACAGGGCACAGAACGTTATTTCGTGTGTCACTGCAATCTGAACTTATGCTTCATTCATATAAGCAGTTGTCAATCCGCTCTCTAAATACAACAATTTTTCACAAACACACATGCACAGACATACACCCACGCCCACTAACGTTCATAGCAGTCTACAGTAATGGCGTTACCTCCATTTAAACACAGATTGTCATGGATTTGTTCATTTCTACACATTAACCTTTCATACATTACACATTTACCAGGCACACTCTTCCCACTCACAACCCTCATTCAGTTCATTCTCAGTAAAACAAACGTTCCAGACAATCATTCTTCCCAAACACACACACACATCATTTCTGAACACACACATCACAAATACATTGTACCAACTCCTCAAAATGGTTGGCAAATGCAGAGACAAAGACAAAGCTGGAGAGCAATTACGTTGCTACATCGGCCGGGAAATATACCTTTTGTTTGCTCGTTGTTCGCAGAGCAAACAAGTTAATGGACCAGATTGCAAACGTTGGCAGCATTTGTGCCGAGCGGCTGAGTTGCCAAGTAATGCTAACAGAGCGCAATTTGGCAATTACCTTCTATTTGTTCGCATTTAGTTGGGCATCAAGATGAAATTTACATTGAAGACCGGCCATTTTGGTGTTGACGGTTTGTTTCCAGTATTCATCATAGTTAGTCAGGATACACTCGCTATATAACTGAGGCGGTGTCGTGCCTGTCAGCAAGGTTTTCTTCAAACCGTGTCGTTCATTTAAGAATTCGTAGATGCTCTTCTGTTTGATAGAGTCGTAGTGAACATTTCTAGAGACGCACGAGAAAGTTTTGCAATGCAAAGGTTATTCAAGTGAAGGTAGGTTACTATTTAAATTGTTCGAGTGCCAGTTCACATTGTTCAAATGATTATTGTCATTATTCAAGTGGTTATATACATTGTAGAGGTAGGTTACTATTTAAATTGTTCGAGTGCCAGTTCACATTGTTCAAATGATTATTGTCATTATTCAAGTGGTTATATACTTTGTGGAGGTTGGTTACTATTTAAATTGTTCGAGTGCCAGTTCACATTGTTCAAATGATTATTGTCATTATTCAAGTGGTTATATACATTGTGGAGGTAGGTTACTATTTAAATTGTTCGAGTGCCAGTTCACATTGTTCAAATGATTATTGTCATTATTCAAGTGGTTATATACATTGTAGAGGAAGGTTACTATTTAAATTGTTCGAGTGCCAGTTCACATTGTTCAAATGATTATTGTCATTATTCAAGTGCTTATATACATAGTAGAGGTAGGTTACTATTTAAATTGTTCGAGTGCCAGTTCACATTGTTCAAATGATTATTGTCATTATTCAAGTGATTATATACATTGTAGAGGTAGGTCACTATTTAAATTGTTCGAGTGCCAGTTCACATTGTTCGAATGATTATTGTCATTATTCAAGTGATTATATACATTGTAGAGGTAGGTTACTATTTAAATTGTTCGAGTGCCAGTTCACATTGTTCAAAAATGATTATTGTCATTATTCAAGTGGTTATTTACGTTGTTGAGGTAGGTTACTATTTAAATTGTTCGAGTGCCAGTTCACATTATTCAAATGATTATTGTCACTATTCAAGTGGTTATATACGTTGTAGAGGTAGGTTACTATTTAAATTGTTCGAGTGCCAGTTCACATTGTTCGAATGATCATTGTCATTATTCAAGTGGTTATATATATTGTAGAGGTAGGTTACTATTTAAATTGTTCGAGTGCCAGTTCACATTGTTTAAAAATGATTATTGTCATTATTCAAGTGGTTATATACATTGTAGAGGTAGGTTACTATTTAAATTGTTCGAGTGCCAGTTCACATTGTTCAAAAATGATTATTGTCATTATTCAAGTGGTTATTTACGTTGTTGAGGTAGGTTACTATTTAAATTGTTCGAGTGCCAGTTCACATTATTCAAATGATTATTGTCACTATTCAAGTGGTTATATACGTTGTAGAGGTAGGTTACTATTTAAATTGTTCGAGTGCCAGTTCACATTGTTCGAATGATCATTGTCATTATTCAAGTGGTTATATACATTCTAGAGGTAGGTTACTATTTAAATTGTTCGAGTGCCAGTTCACATTGTTCAAATGATTATTGTCATTATTCAAGTGGTTATATACATTGTAGAGGTAGGTTACTATTTAGATTGTTCGAGTGCCAGTTCACATTGTTCAAACGATTATTGTCATTATTCAAGTGGTTATATACATTCTAGAGGTAGGTTACTATTTAAATTGTTCGAGTGCCAGTTCACATTGTTCAAATGATTATTGTCATTATTCAAGTGGTTATATACATTGTAGAGGTAGGTTACTATTTAGATTGTTCGAGTGCCAGTTCACATTGTTCAAACGATTATTGTCATTATTCAAGTGGTTATATACATTCTAGAGGTAGGTTACTATTTAAATTGTTCGAGTGCCAGTTCACATTGTTCAAATGATTATTGTCATTATTCAAATGGCTATTTTCATTGCTCATGTGACTATTTACATTGTTCAAGTTAATATTTACATCGTTATAGTGACTAATTTATCGGTCAAATAACTATCTACATTGTTCAACTGATAATTTGCTTTGTTCAACTGACTTCATACATTCCTGATGTGACAAATAACACTGTTCAAATGACTATTTAAACTTTCAAGTGGCTCTTTACATTGTTGATGTGGCTATTTACATTGGACAAAGGACTATTTACACTTGGCCTAATGACTAGTTTCATTTGTTTATGGGACTATTTTCATTGCTCTAGTGACTATGTGCATCGTGCAAGTAACTAATTTACATTGTTCAAGAGACAACTAAAGATATTCAAGTAACGATTCACATTGTTCGAGTCACTGTTTTTATTTCTCATTTTATTATCTGCATAGAAAGATAACCTTAGAAAACCCAACAGTTTAACAACAGTTCACTATTGATTCAAAGGTACGATGTTTGTGATCAGTTACAACCTTGTTCCAACTACAAAAGTTTTGTTCATCCTGTGCTAGACAATATACAGTATCTAAATAGAGTATCTAGATTGAGTCTCTAGAGAGAGTATCTAGATACAGCATCCAGATACAGCATCTAGGTACAGTTTCTAGATACATAATCTTGATACAGTATATTGATACAGTATCTAGATATTTTGTCTAGATACTGTATCTAGATACTGTATCTAAATACAGTATCTAGGTACAGTTTCTAGATACTGTAACTAGATATTGTGTCTAGATACTGCATCTAGATACTGTATCTAGATACTGTATCTAGATACTGTATCTAGATACTGTAACTAGATACAGTATCTAGATACTGTATCTAGATATTGTATCTAGAAGCAGCATCTACATACTGTAGCTAGATACTGTACCTAGATGCTCCATCTTCATATTGTATCTTGAAACAGTATTTCGATACTTACTCTATATTTTGCATCTAGACGCGATATCTTGAAAATATTCTAAATATAGTATCTAGATACAGTATCTAGATACATTATCTAGGTTCAGTATCTAGATACTGTATCTAGATTATGTATTTAAATACAGAATCTATATTCTGCATTTAGATACTGTATCTAGATGCGGTATCTAGATTTTGTGTCTGGATACTGTATCTAGATGCTATATCTAGATGTTGTATCAAGATTATTACCTAGATACGTAATCTAGATACTCTATCTAGAAACTATATCTTGTCTAGCACTAGGTCTGGTCTAGCATTGTTTGGTCTGGTACCCAGTGCTAAATAAGATACAATATCTAGATTAATAGAGTAGCTATATAGATCAGTATGTAGGTTGAGTATCTAAATAGAGTACCTAAATTGAGTACCTAGACAGAGTATTTAGATAAGGCCTCTAGATGCAGAATCAAGAGACAGTATCTAGATTCAATATCTAGATACAGCATCCAGATACATAATGTAGATAGAGTATCAAGATACAGTATATAGATACAGTAACTAGATAAAGTATCTAGATACAGTACCCAGATACTGTTTCTAGATTTTGTATCTTGATACTGTATCTAGATACTGTTTCTAGAAACCGTATCTAGATACTGTATCTAGAATCTGTATCTATACACTGTATATAGAAGCTGTGTCTATATGCTGTATCTTGATACTGCATCTAGATACTATATTCAGATGTTCTGTCTAAATACTCAAGCTGGAAACTTTATTAAGATTCTCCAAACCTAGATATTGCATCTTGTCTAGCCCTGGGTCTGGTCTAGCATTGATCGGTCTGGTACCCAGTGATAGACATCATACAATTTTTTAATTAGAGTATCTAAATTGAGCGTCTAGATAGAGTTTTTAGACACAGAATCCAGATACAATATCTAGGTACGGTATCTAGATACAGTATATATGAACAGCATCTACATACAATATCAAAATACAGTGCAATATCTAATTACAGTACCTAGATACAGTATTTAGATACAGTTTCTAGTTACAGTATCTAGATGCAGCATCTAGATGCAGTATCTAGATGCAGTATCTAGATGCATGCATTCTTTACTATTTTTTCTAAAAAAAATTGGCCCAACACAGGGTACTAGACCAACCAACCAATCAGCTCATTTTCACCCCCATCAGGTGAGGTACCAGACCATCCAACCATGACGCCGCTTCTCACCCTCACCACCAGGGGGTGAGGTACCAAGGCGCCCCTTCTCCTTGTCAGCCGGCGAAGTACTGAAATGCCAACCAAGACGCCCTTCTCACCGCCAGCAATTGAAGAACCGACCTGTCAACCAAGACGCCCCTTCTCCCCACCAGAGTGTGAGGTACCGACCTGCCAACCAACACGTCCCTTCTCACCTCCAGAGTGTGAGGTACCGACCTGCCAACCAAGACGCCCCTTCTCACCTCCAGAGTGTGAGGTACCGATCTGCCAACCAAGACGCCCCTTCTCACTGTCAGAGTGTGAGGTACCGATCTGCCAACCAAGACGCCCCTTCTCAACGCCAGAGTGTGAGGTACCGACATGCCAATCAAGACGCCCCTTCTCACCTCCAGAGTGTGAGGCACTGACCTGCCAGTCATGACGCCCCTTCTCACCGCCAGAGTGTGAGGTACCGACCTGCCAACCAAGACGCCCCTTCTCACCTCCAGAGTGTGAGGTACCGACCTGCCAGCCATGACGTTTTTTCTCACCGCCAGAGTGTGAGGTACCGACCTGCCAACCAAGATGCCCCTTCTCACCGCCAGAGTGCGAGGCACCAACGAGATAAATATCATCGACCTAAACGATACTCGAATCCGGAACAGCCGCATGCTATCTGGTGCTGTCTGACAGTTATCTGATTGTAATCACACAGTATAGTATAAGGTTTGACCGTGTCTTGTGTTTCTCGCTCTGGTCCTGAACCAGCAGGTTGTCCATCCTATTGTGCCACCGTGGTGTAGGTAGCCATGCAAATGTTCGCCCACATATGCTGGGATTGTTCTTACCAAATGCTGTCGCACATCAAAAATATTTTACCCCGGTTGATTGCTAAGAGTACCATCTGACACTTTCTGTCGTGTAAATATAAATATAATTGCATGACAGAAATATGCAACGGTAACAAAAACGACGAATTCGTGTACAGATTTCAAACCATTAAATACCAATTGCAGTTACTGTATTCCAACACAACTGGACAGGACAGCTCATTTAGCGTGTTAGAAAAAACACGAAAATTTTGCAATATAATTACATCGCAAAGGGAATTGTATTTATTTTACTCAGAATACCACAGTATGCCAGCAGTTTGAAGGTAAAAAAAATCTTCAATAAAAAAATGGAAAATCCGTCACTCCCTTGGGAAAATTCTGACTCCTCGTCCGATATCAAGTGGCATGATCAGTGTGCTTTCTTAGAAGATATGCCCTACATATATACATTAATTCCATCTAAGCAAGTTCAAATACTGCATGCTTCGCGGATACCTTGGGAAAATTCTAGCAACGCGCCTAAAATCAAGTGACATAGTCATTTTACTTATAAAATACAAGTAAATTCATATACTACGTGGCTTAGCAATTACCCAGTATCTCGACAGTTGATAGATGCTCTAAAATGGCATTCAACCATCTGACGCAATGAGTGAGGCTTGAAGGTGAAGGCGGTTCGAGTCTGGAATCTCTCATATTGTGATGTTCCGTTATTCCCTCGCCTCCAAGTTTTACAGCTGCTTACATATTTTCCACCTACGGAAAAGTACGAGCAGTAAAGTGGTACATTTCCACAGAAAGGAATATGCATTGGTGGAATTTCTAACGTTAGCTGGTCGATTGTGTTCTTTTGGTTCTGAGATTGAAAACACCTCTACAACAGTCTGTGTTCTCCTCAACTCTCCAATCTGTGTCAATATCATTCCTTCCCTCGCTGACCGACTGTGGCTGCTCGACGATTTGAGAATACAATACCGTTTGGATATAACAGCTTGTTCTTGAATTGGAAAAAACGTTTGGCTATTGATTATCTGGCATCCTGAATATGCTTCCTCTCACCACTAGCTCCCGTTCCCTGCACACACCTATCAGCTTCTCTCAACGGTCATTCTACCCGGAACGTTATCCCGCTATTCCACATTCTTCACCACTCCGCCTCCTACTCTCACATTTAGATCCTCCAGTACCACCTTGTTGCATTGACCTAGAAAACTCTTAATACACTTAGATACAGACAGACACAATGCCGAATCCCCCAAAAAGGGATTGCCGACACCAAAGTAAACCTCGCACTCCTTTCATGCACTTTGACGCAAACAAACTTAGCTTTTTCGCTCTAGAGACGTCCCTTGTCACCTCACAAACGCTCATCGCTCTATACCTTATTTAATCTAACCTAACCTAATCAATCTAGAAGGCACTTGCTTCAACTCCTCATCACTATTGGCCGATCGATATCTCATTAACAATACCACACCTTCTCGTGCCAAGCCTTCCTCAACGACTGACTTCCTTCAACTCATTTCACCAAACTCACATTCAATCCTACCTTTCAACTTCGTCTCACGCATCAAACTTTCTCTTCCCAAAAATCAAACAAATCTTTACAACCACGCACATTTAGTGAGCCTAGTAATAGAGTTTGGAGAGGTAACTCGATAGTATGCTAGTAGGAGAGGAATAGAGTTTGGAGAGGTAACTCGATAGTATGCTAGTAGGAGAGGAATAGAGTTTGGAGAGGTAACTCGATAGTATGCTAGTAGGAGAGGAATAGAGTTTGGAGAGGTAACTCGATAGTATGCTAGTAGGAGAGGAATAGAGTTTGGAGAGGTAACTCGATAGTATGCTAGTAGGAGAGGAGTAGAGTTTGGAGAGGTAACTCGATAGTATGCTAGTAGGAGAGGAATGCTACCAGCATAATCTCAAGTTATCATCGTGGACCGGTGGCTTTCTCTTTAGGTGCTCATTTTAGTTGTTCCAAGTATCAACGTTGAATATTTTTTCCACTACAACATTCCCTTCCTTGACCCTCATTGCAGATGCCACGGAGATGCCTAATACTCACCAAGATGTTCTGCTTCAAAACGAATCTCTTTACTGCCAAAAGACAACCAAGTTTAAGTCAAAAGTCTTTTGTTGTCTTCTGACACTTGTAAACACTTGTAGACCTAAATATTTTTAGGACCCCTCTCCTTTGAAATCGTCAGGTTGCACATATTTGTGCACCATACTATACTTTTCATATAATTAGAACTCCATTTATCACTCACAAATGGCGGTCTGTCCCCTCCATGTGCCTAAGATTTCTTCTAGTTAAACGACTTCATAACTCCTTCAAATATGTAGAGATTGTCTTCTGACACTTGTAAACACTTGAAGACCTAAATATTTTTAGGACCCCTTTCCTTTGAAATCGTCAGGTTGCACATATTTGTGCACCATACTATACTTTTCATATAATTAGAACTCCATTTATCACTCACAAATGGCGGTCTGTCCCCTCCATGTGCCTAAGATTTCTTCTAGTTAAACGACTTCATAACTCCTTCAAATATGTAGAGATTGTCTTCTGACACTTGTAAACACTTGAAGACCTAAATATTTTTAGGACCCCTTTCCTTTGAAATCGTCAGGTTGCACATATTTGTGCACCATACTATACTTTTCATATAATTAGAACTCCATTTATCACTCACAAATGGCGGTCTGTCCCCTCCATGTGCCTAAGATTTCTTCTAGTTAAACGACTTCATAACTCCTTCAAATATGTAGAGATCTATTCTAAAAAGATCCTCACTGGTCCCTCACCTTTGCAGATCTACTAACTTACATACACACTTGGGGATCTGTCCCCACCAGCTCCCTTACATCCTTCCCTCTTTCATACCCCCTAGCTCACCAACACACTTGGGGATCTGACCCCGTCAGTTCCCTTGCTTGCCATCCCTCTTTTCGTACTACCCAACTCCATAACACACTTGGGGATCTGTTCCCGCCTCCCTCTTTCGTACCCCCTGACCCACCAATACACTTAGGGATATGATCCCGCCAGTTCCCTTGCCTCCTTCCCTCGTTTCGAACCCCCAAACTCACGAACACACTTGGGGATCTGTCCCCGCCAGATGCCAAGGCTGCATGTCACCAAGCGGTCCCCGTCTATCATTTGGAAGTTTCGGCGACAGCGAAACTTGGCCACCCTGTTGCTCGAACGGAGCTTAACGCGGCCGTTCTCCAGTGTGGGTCGAGGGCACATCTCACCTGGGAAGGAGTGAGCGGGGAGAAGTGTGTGAGTGCTTACTCAATGAAAGAAACGAGAATGAGGGATAGCTGGGCGGTAAACATCGAATAAATGCTATGAGGGATAGCTGGGCGGTAAACATCGAATAAATGCTATGAGGGATAGCTGGGCGGTAAACATCGAATAAATGCTATGAGGGATAGCTGGGCGGTGAACATCGAATAAATGCTATGAGGGATAGCTGGGCGGTAAACATCGAATAAATGCTATGAGGGATAGCTGGACGGTAAACATCGAATAAATGCTATGAGGGATAGCTGGGAGGTGAACATCGAATAAATGCTATGAAAAGCACAGAAAATATGTTTTCTGTAATACAGTTTATATTGCTTGAACAACTTGGTGTTATATATATATATAA